>JADRCD010220314.1:0-14535 GCA_019843815.1 Montemys delectorum
CTCTGCTGTCTTTGTGGCTAACTCCATCATTTTGCCTGCTCTTGTACTATGTTACATTTTTTTCTACTTTCCATGGTGGTTTGTTTCTTATATTCACTTCCTGAGTAAAGCACCGCTGGACATTTTTCTCTCAGGCTTTGTTCTGAAACAGATACAAGTGTGTAACTTATTTCAGTTTTTCCTCACTAAGTGTTTTATTATTGCATTTTGTCTAATTCCATCCATTTTCTGTAGCAGGTACACAAACTCCATACTGAAGGGTATTGTTTGTATTGTTCCACATGATGTTAATGTCTGGTCCACTGCGGCCCTTATTTTTAAATATGAATGAATTAAAGCAGCACAGGCCTCAGCATATCTTTAGTGCATCTGTGTATTTTCCCCATCCTCCCTAAAGGAAGAAAAATATTCCATGTCAAACTAATGATTTTGGCCACAAACTGTAACACACATGTTAGGTGCTATGAGAGCCTCACCCAAAGATGGCGACGGCTGCCCGAGAGCCATGAGACAAACAACTCCTTATTTGGCTTGTAGGCTGTGCACTTGAGTAGCCTGATCTTGCGTGGGTATCCCCAGCCTATGGAGAGATGAGACGTGGCATGAGTTCATAGGCTCCTGCGATGGTATATAAGCTGTGCCCGGGTTAGGATGGGGTGGGGGGCTGCCTGTTCTTGTTATGAATTGCGAAGCATCCTTAGTAAACCGCTGCGAGAAGGAGCCGGTCATGTGGTGTCTTTATTCCTGTGGATTGGGGTTGGCGAGGCGCGCATGCGCGCGCGCACACACACACACACACACACACACACACACACACACACACACACACACGATATTGTGGAAAGAATTTTGAATGGATTTTACTTTTGTTTGACTAATCTAACCATCCTTCGCCTTTCAGTGATTGTTTCATTTAATTAGGTCATGTTCTGCAATTATAAAATACATATAACCCTCATGTCATTGCTGTTTCTTTTCTACTACTTATAATGACTTATTCAAATTATTAATGTAAATTTTGTTTTTCACAGCATTGTAAGTAATTACCATTGTAGTTACTTCATACAGTGCATGTGTAGAAATTACATTGTTATAAAGGACACAGCAGTAAAATATTTAAAGTCACATAAGATACAGTTTAGATTTGATATACATTTAAGAAGCATTTTTCTAAATTTATTTTTATTAGATATTTTCTTTATTTATATGTCATATGATATCTCCTTTCCCAGTTTCCCCTCCAAGAAAAATAAAATAAAATAAAATAAAATAAAATAAAAACCCTCTGTTCCCTCCCCCTCCCCCGCTCCAATCTTGAGATTCCAACTCATATCAGTCAGAATGGCTAGGATAAAAAACTCAGGTGTCAGCAGATGCTGTCGAGGTTGTAGAGAAAGAGGGATAGATACTCCTTCATTGCTGGTGGGATTGCAAGCTGACACAACCTCTCTGGAAATCAGTTTGGCAGTTCCTCCGGAAATTGGACATAGTACTACTAGAGGACCCAGCTATATCACTCCTGGGCATATACCCAGAAGATACTCCAACATGTAATAAGGATACATGCTATGGCATATATTCATAGCAACCTTATTTATAATAGCCAGAAACTGGAAACAACTCAGATGTCCCTCAACAGAAAAATGAATACAGAAAATGTGGTACATCTACACAATGGAGTACTACTCAGTGATTAAAAACAATGAATTTATGAAATTCTTAGGAAAATGAATGGATCTGGAGGATATCATGCTGAGTGGTGTAACCCAATCAGAAGAGAACACACATGGTATGTACTCCCTGATAAGTGGATATTAGCCCAGAAGCTCACAATACCCAAAATACAATCCGCAAACCACAAGAAACTTAAGAAGAAAGAAGACTAAAGTGTGGATACCTTGTTCTTTCTTAAAATGCGGAACAAAATACCCATGGAAGGAGTTGCAGAGACAAACTATGGAGCAGAGACTGAAGGAAGGACAATCCAGAGACTGCTCCACCTGGGAATCCTTCCCATATTAATCATCAAATCCAGACACTATTGTTCATGCCAGCAAGTGCTGGCTGACAGGAGCCTGATATAGCTGTCCCCTTGAGAAACATGTTAATGAGTGATATTTACATTATTCCTAATTTATGAACAAATTATTGAGCTTTTGAGATATATGTCTCAATAACCAAAAGCAATTGATTCAGTGTCCTGACCTACAGGCACCTGCCACATAGTTGGTGCACAGAAATACATGTGAGCGTTTATATACATAAAATAAATAAATATAAAAACAAAAATGTGTTATTTTAATACATATGGGTACTTTGCCTGCCTGTATATCTATGTACAACATATATGCCTGCTGCCTATGATACTGGGAAACGTCATCATCATCATCGATCCCCTAGGACTGAGGTCACAGTAAGTGGCGAGGTGCCTTGTAGGTTCTGGCAATTGAACACAAGTCTTCCAAGAAGAGCACTCAGTGTTCTTTAACCACTGAGCCATCTTTCTATCCTCTACATTCCCTTTATAAGTTGATTGTGCCCAGTTATTTATAAATAAATATATATATACATATATATATTCTTGACATTTAAAATATTAATTAAAAACATGTTGGTATTATGCTGAAGAGATGTAAATTTAAATTTTATTAGTTTAATAAAATTGTCCCCTAAAACCATCATGTGCTTTTAATATCACTGCAATACTGAAGAAATAATTTTTATTGCTTTTTGGCACTGTCATGAAAAAATAAATTACTTTTCTAGTGTTTTAACTTGCAGTTTCTTTATCGCTAATAATGCAGATATTTGTTTTGAATAGTAAGCTTTAAACTACTGTCATGGGGTACTTTGAAATTGCTAAGAGTTCTAAGCTTTGCATAAACTATCTCACTTTTCTCAACAGTTTTAGAGAGTTATTATTCTTTCTTCAATTTAAAAATTGTAAACTGTGTCTAGTCACTTGCTCAAGGCTACAGTATGGGACCCAGGACATCTGGGCGGTGCTCTGGCACATCCTATTCTACCAGCATCCTCAGGATGTCTGGGCCATGTCTGGTACATCCTGTTTTACCATCATCCTCAGCTGTGAAGAAATAGTTTACATATTTCAATTTTGCCCCCCCCTTTTTTCCTTATTTATAATTTAATAAAATAAAAATTCCATCTTTAAAAATATAGAGAATAACATTTTAATAGATAATTTGGTATTTAAGGGTTTCCTTTGCTCATACCACAGGAATGTTATTTTATTGTTTTATATAATTATTGCTTCACAAGAGAATACAATCAAGTTCATACATAAAAGAGCTAATATCAAGCATCCTGTTCCTTTTTTCAGGTAATTTATAGTTTTTATCATTGCTATCTTAGGATCAAATAATCATTTGTAAATAAGCTCTCTGAATATTCAGTGTGCAGGGTGTGGAAATTATTCAGAAACAGAACTTTGCAAAATAAATATAGGGTACTTTGAAGATAAACACATATTTCTATATCTCAATATTCTAACTTAAAGGAACAATATACAGCATTAAATCTGTGATCATTGATAGTATTTTAAGATCATTTTTAAAGTATAAAAGTATATTACAAAAAATCACAGTCTAAAAGAAAGTTAAATGTGATGGTGACATTCTGACATTTTACAAATTAGAAATACCACAGTGGATGAAATCAGTTACTTATTAACATGTTTTTTTTTTTTTTAATACTCCACTTAGAACAGCATTCTGAAAAATGAGCTTTATAATACCTAATATTTATACAATTTCAGAAGTTCTGTTTGGGAAAAGAAAACAGAAACCAGGTTTAGCACAAAAGGCAATCATATCAAATTTCTCTTCACAATCTTGTCACGGACAATGCTTCCCTGAGTCACCTCTCTATATCATATGACTTGTTTTCTCCACTGTGCAAGAACTTTTTTGCTGGGAACATAGTTCCACTCTATCAGAAGTTGTCCCTGGTCTCAACTTCTAATGTAAAGTTTCTTTCATTTGATATGTTTCCCTAAGTTTTGCTTTTGAAAATATCCTGAATCAATGCAGTATACATTTCAGAATATCCTTTGTACTGATTCTCATGACAAAGATATCTCCTGCTACATGTTAAATTCAACATAGGGTTTATTGGTTTTTACGCACATAATGAAAGCCTGAATGAGTGCTTTGAAATAAATTCAATACTATCTGTTAAAAATCTGTAACCCTTACAAGAGCTTTAACATCATACTAATACTGGTAACTAAAAGTGCTGCATGTTTTTAGCCCCTAAAGTAGATCTAACGTATATAATCAACAACTGTGCATAGGACAACATTACTGTTACTCACTTTCTATTCAAGAAAAAGTATAATTCATTTAAGCAGAAAACACCAAAGAAGCTATTTACTAGTACTCCTTTATTCGTATTAACATCTTTATATAAATTTGAATGATAATAAAATTTAGCATCAGAATGTAACAAAGAATATAAAGAGAAACTTGGTAGAACTATGAATAATGTGATAGCAGTGGCTTGTTGTGAGTCTTCCTCATTTTGAAAGAATATGACATAGGTGCCCTCTAAATTAGACACTTGTATATTAATATTCATTTGAATTAAGCACATTGCTGTATCTCTCCATTAAGACAGGTAATTGAAAAGTGGCACACACATTTAAAGTCTCTTATTAAAATGTGCTGAAATCTAAGATAAGACTGAACTATCAAAAATATGCTTACTAATGATTTATTAAAATAACTCCGCTATGACTTTTCTTGTTGGCTTCTGGGTTGGGGGGGGGGGGGGGGGGGGGGGGGAGTCAGTCTGTTTAGTTACCAAAGAAGTGCAAATTCACAAGAGAACAAATTGTAAATTTACAGATAATTAGCATTCTATTGTTGTGCTAAGCTTACCGCATCATTAATCCCAGTGAACCTTAAGAGGAAATGGAGCTTACTGGAGACTGAGCACTGAAGAGTATGGCTTCCATCAGGAATAATTAAGCAAGAAAGGATGCAGCCAATTTTGAGAAATGTATTAGATTAATAGCATTTTATGACTGGTTTTAATCTATTGCACACAGTTGCACCTATGTGAGCAGGTACACAAACAAATATGAAAATCATGTATATTTAAATGAATTTCAAAATTAATGAAAACTGTCTATGTCCCTACATTTTTATGCTTCAAACATTTTTCACAGTGTGATGGGAGGAAACATTTTGAAAATGTATAAATCTTTTTATTAGGCCGTCAACCGTATTGCCATTTATTGTAAAAACCTAATAGCAGTTACACACAGTAATTATCTTCTGACAGTACTTGATAAAAACAAGATAGAGGCAGACTGTTTTAGTTTTATACTGTGCCTCAAATAATTCCTGAATACCATTTGTGTGGCATTCAGTGGCTAAACTGTAGGAGAGGTAATAAGTAGAATTTTCTCATAAGATATAAGATAATGGGAAAGTTAGCCAAATTTAGTTTTGCTCAGAAAATAACAATAATGTATAGAGGTTTTCATAACAAACTTTACATTGTATTTCTTGTAGTCTTATGCTAAGAAATGCAGAGATCTGGAACAAAAGAAGACACACATATATCTGAATCCCAGCTGTTCTTAGCTCATATGTATGTACGTTTTAATAGCAGCTGTTATGGGTATCATTTGATGACAGATGCAAGATTTATGCATGGTACAGTTAGGTGTGTCAGTCTATTCATAGAATTGTGTTAGCAGCAATATTCTCAAGTTCCATTTTTATTTCTACTTGAGAACTCTCTAGTCACTGGGACAGGCAATCTATTCCTCCCTCATTATCGGTCTTTGGAAAACATTAACCAACTCTGCTTTTTTAAAAAAGTCTACTTTTCAGATATCATTATAGAATTCTTAGTATATATGACATGAATTCCCAATTCTTGTAAGCATGTCATATATAAATAAATAGTTTTTCTTACTGATAATTCAGGTAGCATTTTTTTTTTCTTTATTTTTAATCCAACTTCCCTGAAAAAAATCAAAAATACCGTTTGTACAGAATTATAAACAGAAACAATTTATTTGTTATTTTGGGACAAAGGCCCTATGCATTACCCATTAAGACATTGTTTTCTATAAATTTTTGTTTGATATCTAGTCTCCATATTCTTATGTTTTTTATTGAAAATATAATCTTTTCTCACAGAATATATATTGACTACAATTTGCCCTCCACTATCCTCCCAGTTCCTTCCCATCAACCCTTCTCTCCGGATCCACTCCCTTTTTTCTCTTATTAGAACAGTACAGACTCCTAATACATAACAACCAAACATGACAAAATTCAATATCATTAGAAAAGGAAAAAAAATCACATGTAGGCTGGCCATGGCAAACCAATAGAAGGAACAGTACCCCGACAAGAAGATCAAGAATCAGAGACATACCCCTTCATTCACTCAAGAGTGCCATTGTAAGCTACAATGTAAACACAGAGTGCCTGATGTGACTTGTTAAGGCCCTGTACTTTTTGCTTCAGTCTATGTGAGTTCTTTTAATCTTTGTTCGGCTTGTTTTCCTGATATCTTCTATCCCCTCTGCCTCTTACACTTTTTCTGGATACTGTTGTGTTGGGTTTTCTGACCCCTGAGGAAAGGGATTTGGTGGAGATATTCCATATAGACTTCTGTGTTCCAAGGACTCTCTGCATAATATATGTCTGAAGTTCTCTGCATCTGTCACCATGCTCTGCAAGGGGGAGCCTCTCGTATGACTACTGAGTTAGGCATTGCTAAGTGAATATAACAGAAAATTGTCAGCAGTCATTTCATTACTACTTTTTGTTTGTCTGTAGACCTGTATGTTTGGTTTTACAGTAAGTCTAGATGGTCTAGAATCTGGTCCTTGATCATCAAAGCTGTGTGAAGTATGGGTTCCATCTTTTTTAATTCGGCTTAAATTAACTCGGATATTGATTGACAACTCTCACGGTTCTGTGCCACCACTGCACTAGCATATCTTTTAGGCAGGAAAGACTGTAGATCAAAGGTTGTGTCCTGGGAGGGTGTTTGGTTTCTCCTTTGGTAGGCTGTAGAGTAACTTTCCACAGCAAAGAAACTAGAACATCAAGGCAAAGGCACCAGTTTACCTTCTCTGTATTCAGTCAGTTAAGGGTTTTGTCTTCAGCAGTGGGGCTTCTCTCTCAGTTTATACTGAGCAACCCATTGTTCTAGCAAAAGCATAGGCTGTTCAGGGGGTTTTACAGAGGCCCCTTGTATAAGCTATCAATTGGATGCAATCCAATCCCTCATTGGAAGCTAAATTTTTGACAAGTGATGTCCAGTTGAGAATTGATACATCATATTATTAGGAGACGTCATTAGGATCGTCTTCACTTATTCTTAGAAAGATTGCACTGTGCTAGAGAGTTGGATTGTTTGTTTGCTTGTTTTTAAATTTAACTCTGTCTTACGTATTCACTTTATATTTTTCTCACTGCCCCCTCCCAGTCAATCCCTCTCACACAGTAGACATTTTTATAACATCGCTAAAATGTCCCTTTGGTGGATCACTCCCTGCATTCCCTCCATTACCATTAGCTTTCTTGCTACCTGATTCTCTCACTTCTATGTATTCCCATAAGTCTAGCTACAAAGTATATTCAATTTTCCTCCTCTGGGAAGTATATTTGTCTTTCCCCTAGTCCCTTTCTCTATACCTAACTGTTCTGGTTCTACAGATTGTAGTTTGATTATCATTTATCTAATGGCTACTATCCAGAAATGAGTGAATGCATCAAATATTTATTTTTTTGGTTTGGGTGACCTCAATCAGGATGATTTTTTTCTAATCCCATCAATTTTACTGCAAATTCTGTGGTATCATTTTTAACAGCTGAATAATGTTCTATAGTGTAAATGTACCATTTTCTATTGAAAGGCTATTATGAATAGAACAGCAAGGAACATAGTAGAGCATGTATCTTTGTGGTAGAACAAAAGAGTCTGATGTGAGTTGCCAGTGATGTCAGAAAGGAAATGTAGCCAATGCTGCCACTGGAGGCCACATCTGAGTCCACTCCTTGCCTGGGCACAAGTGGGTGAGGGTCTTCAGGTCTGAGAAGAACAAGACTACTGGTCATCTCTGGCTTGCTATTTGAAGGGAGCAATAGACTAACAATTATTCAGATGTTCACAGGTTAGAACACTGGAGGTAGACATAGACTCTTTCATATCTAGTACCTACTAATGCACATGTGACACAGTAGCTACACCTGCAAATAACTCTAGATGGTAAGTCTCAAGTCTGTATTTTTGTTTTGTTTTGTTTTGTTTTATTTGTGTATGTGTGTCTGTGTGTTTTCATATGAAGATTAGAATTGTCATTTTAAGGGCTAAAAAGAATTGTGGTAGAACATTGATAATGGTTCTATTCAATCTATAGAATTCTCTTCTTAGGAGTGCCAATTTGACTACTGTCTTAACTCTACCAAATCCAAGAGTATATTCTAACTTCTAATATCTTTTTTCTATTTTATTCATCAAAGACTTGAAATTTTTATAATGTGAGTATTTCACTTGCTTTTTTAGAGTTACTCTAAAATATTTGATATGATTTGAGGCTATTGTGAATGTTCTTCTTTCCCTGACTTCTCAGTCTACTTGTCAATTGTATATATGAGGGTTCCTGATGTTTGTGAGTTAATTTTGTATCCAGCTATTTTGCTGAAAGTGTTAAACAGCTATAGGAGTTCTATAGTGGAAAGTTTGGAATCACTTATGTATAATATCATATCACCTTCACAAAAAGATACTTTGACTTCTTTCTTTGAAATTTGTATCACCTTGATCTTCTTCAATTGTAATTGCTCTAGTTACAACTTTAAGCACTATAATAAATAGGTATGGTGAACATAGACAACTTGTCTTTTTATTAATTTTTGTTGACCTGATTTGAATTTATCTCCAGCTAACTTGATGTTGGCCATAGGCTTGCTATAAATTGCCTGTATTATGTTTATGTCCCTTAAACCTTAATCTCCCTGAGAGTTTCATCATGAAGAGGTTTGAATTGTATTAAAGGACTTTTCTGCATCTAGTAAGATGATCATATGTTTTATCTCCGTCTGTTTATGTGGTCAATTGAACTTATTGATTTTCATATAATAAACCATTCTTACATCTCCAAGATAAAGCTTATTTGAACTTCTTCAATGATATTTTGTGTGGATACAATTTGCAAGAATTTTATTGAGTATTTTGGCATTTACATTCATGATAGAATGAACTGGGGAAATTTCCTTCACTTTCCCTTTTGTGGAATAATTTGCAGAGAATTGTCATTAACTTTGCTTTGCAAGTCTGGTAGAATTCTTTACTAAAACCATCTGGCTGTGGATGATATTTAATGATTCTTTCTATTTTTACTGGGAATTATGTGTGATTTAGGTGGTTTGTTTGATGTTAATTAACTTTGGGTAGTAGAATCTATCAGAAAAATTACCCATTTCTTTTAGACTTTTCAATTGGGGGGATTATAGAGGTTTTTTTTTTTTTTTTTTTTTTGTATTTCATTAAGATTCTCTGGATTTCCTCTATCTATTGTTATGTCAACATTTTCATTTCTGATATTGTTAATTTGAATATTCTCTCCATGCCTTTTAATTAATTTTGATAAGGGTTTGTTGATTAACTGATATTCTCATAGAAAGAACTTCCTACATGAATTTTTGCATTGTTCTCTTTGTTTCTATTTTATTGGTTTAAGATCTATGTATATTTATTTATTTTTCATCTGTTCATTATTGGCTGCATTTATTTCTTTTGTTCCAGAGCTTTAAGGTATTTTATTAAGTTTCTGGTATAAAGCCTATCAGACTTTTTTCTTTATTTTTTAATATGTAGGCATGCATTGCTATGTGTTTGCTTTTTATTATGTTCCTTAAGTTTGGGCATTCTGTGTGTTTATTTTCATTGAATTCTAGGAATTTTTTTCTCTATGGCTTTCCTGACCGCAGTTTCATTTAGCAGGAAGTTGTTCACTTTCTATGAATTTGTAATCTTTCTGTTGATGTACTGATATTACTACCAGGAGTGGGGTATTTCTGCAACACCCTGACGAAGTTTTGGGGAAGACAGTGGAAGGTCTTTGGAACGTCTGGCTAGAAGAGCCATTGGTTATGAAGAGCTCTGTGAGATGTTCTATAGAAGCTTAGAAGATTATGTTGAGAACAGTGCAGAAGATGGACGCTTCACCTGTGAAACTTCAGTCGGAAGATTAAAGAGTCTTATCAGGACTGTTGTTATTTTGACTGTGAAGATTATGTGGTTTTGGTTAGATGGGGCTGAAGAATCAGCTGTAATTAACAAGATATCAGAACTACCAAAAGAAAACCTTTGCTTTACTGAGATAATTGCTTATGGTTATCTGGAGTTAAGAAATTAGCAGTGCTTAAGAAGAGACCAGCATCAGAGAGGTAAAATCATCTGGGAAATGTTTCATGAGAGCACAAAGAAGCTGTCTTTCAGAGGTAGCCATGGTTTTACCTTGTGCCAGCAGTCAGACTTGGTAATGTATAAGAGTGATCCAGATGGTACTGGTTTTGAAACATAAAGGGGTAGCAGCTGATGCTTGGCACTGCAAGAGGTCAGGAGAGGCCATTGGTGAAGGTGCAGCCTCAGTGGCAGTTGAAGGCCCAGAACTTAAGGGGTCATGTAGTGAAATTGAGACTTAGCACCATGAAAAGAGCCTTTGAAAGGCTATTTGTGAAAGTACAGTCTAGTCACAGCAGAAGACAGCAATGTTTTGGAGATGACAATACCATGATATGACCACCAAAAACAGCAGTGGCAGTATAGTACAGGCAGCTGGTGCCCAGAAGACAAGGTGTGTGCTACAAAGAGTAGAACTGGAGAAGTAACCCAAGCCCTTGGAGGAGCCCAGAAGGTCTTGAGTGGATCCCAGACATTGGATGGTTAGAGTTTGATTTTGATTTTGATTGTGAGTGTGCCCTGATATTTTTCCCTCTTAAAGTAAGAAAGTATTTTAATGGAGCCCACAGTTAAAAGACTTTGAATTGCAAAAATGATTGGATATTGTAAAGAGATTGTTATAATATGTAAGAATTTGTCGAGACTGTGAGACTTTTAAAGTTATTTAGATCTTGGGGATGAATAAGTAATTGCTGAAGCTTAATAATGATGTGTTTGTGTGTCAAGTTGACAAGGGTCAGTTGTACTGGCTGATTTTGTGTGTCAAGTTGACACAAGCTAGAGTTATCATAGAGAAAAGAGCCTCTCTTGAGGAAATGCCTTCATGAGATCCAGTTGTAAGGTGTTTTCTCAATTAGCCCTCTACCCTGAGATAATATCTATTCTTGATGTTGAGATGTATTTCTTATCTGCCAGAGAAGGTTGTATCCTGTTTTTATCACCTGTTTTCTTAGTCTGTGTCTCTTTATTAAAGAATAGAGACCATTGATTTAATTTCTGTTATTTTTCTGTTGTTGCTAGTGATAGTGGTAGTGGTGTTTGTTTGTGGTTTTTTTTTTTATTTTTATTGAAGTGGAAATTATTTTTAATATTAAAGGTTATAAAAAGACTCATTCTTACATTCACACAAACTCAATTAGCTATAGAGAAAGCTGCAAGCCTACATACTGCTTAACAATTCCTAATTAGCAATTAAGAGACTTATAGACTAAAGTGGTGGCTCAGGACCAGTCTCAGCACTTTGTTAGGTGATTCAGCAGGATTATCTAGTTCCAGGCCAGCCTGGGCTACACAGTGAATTCCAGAAGGGAAGGATAATTTACAGTAGAAACCATGCTCTATACCCGAATCTGTCCCAGCACAGACTCATAGGCTGGAGTGCTTAGGCAGAGACAAGGGCAGGACTCATGTGGCTGGAGACCCATCTCTTAGATGCTGGGAAGGTCTTACAAAATGGACAATACAAATATTGGGGCTTCAGCTGTTCCCAGTCTGGTGGGTCCATAATATGAGTTTTTATAATAGATTATGCATGGGCTAGCAGCTCTTTGGGGTGACAGAACTTCTGGCTTAGTAGCTCCTTGAGGTGACGGGACCTCAGGCTCAGCAGCTCTTTGAGGCAAAGGAACTCCATGCTTAGCTTTGCTGGAGGCAAAGGGACCTCGGGCTCAGCAGCTCAGAAATTTGTTATTTTAGTCTCTCATTCTCTTTCTGTATCAATCAAATATTGCAATCTTGTAGTTGCTGAGCTGTTGTGACAGGGTAGAGTTCTCGTTCTTTAGCTCCTGCTGCTTCTTCCATGCTGCAACTTTCTTCTCCTTCAACATTTCCACTGTCCCAACATTTTCCAGTGCTTCCTCTGTTCACTTAAGCTGAGGGTGAGTTTGTTGTTTTCTTTCTTGAGCTGTTCCAACTGCTCTGTCTTTTCTTGATCTCTCACAATAAGCTCCTCCATTTCCTTGTCCTGAGTTGCCAGCTGGGTCTGAAACTCTTCTATTCTGATCCCCATGTCCTCTTTTTCTGAGGTTATCTTCTGGTTGTAGTCTTTCAGCCAGAGCAGCTCACTCTCCAAAGAGGCTTTCTCTTCCTCCCATGCGGCCTTCTCTTCCACTTCCTGTTCTAAGCTCTTATTCATCCCCTGCGTGGTTTCCAGTAACACCTGCTTTCTCTGGAGCTGCTCATGTAGGTCAGCATACTTGTCTTTCAGTTCCTGTTTTTTTGTTGTTGTTGTTTTGTTTTTTGTTTTTTTGGTAAAGCTTCTTCCTGAGCTGTTCCATCTCTTCTACCCTTTCCTTATTGATAGCAATTATTATGTTCAGAGTCTGGACAGAACTGGATAGGGAACCTTGTTCACCAGACCAAACCATCTTCATCTATATAGCATAATAGGTAATGCTCCTCATTCCCAGGCAGATAACAATCTTTGAATTAGATTTCCTGATATGTAGCTGATTCCTTTTTTAGGTCTTTCTGCAAGTGAGTGCACATGAAGGTGTAATACTCCTGGGTCGTTTTCCAGCCTACTTTAAAGATGCCCATCCAGTCCTTTTGAGGAGGGTTGAACTTTTCAGTGAGGGTATGACAGCGCAGGACGTCTCCTCCAGGAACATAGAGCTTCTCCACATCGTTAAACAGGACTTGGGAGAAAGTGCCATGTTCCAGCAAGATAGGTATGGGGTACTGGTCCATGGTGGACTCCGGGCACGGCAGGCAGCAGCAGTACAACAGCAGCAGGTATGTTTGTGTTTTCTCTCTTTTGATTTTGCTTGTGTGAGATTATTTAATTCCTGTGTTTTCAGGATTGTAATTTACCTCTTCAGGTTGGAGTTTTTCTTCTAGCACCTTCTGTTAGGGCTGGATTTGTAAATAATTATCGTTTAAATTTGGCTTTCTCCCTTGCAGGCTTACACTTTTCAGAACCTACTTTAATATGGGTTCTTAAATGCTTTAACATCCTTTCTATTCCATCACTCACTAGAAAAGAAAAGTTAATAGGGCAAAGGAAGACATGGATCTGTTTAGAAATAGTTAACTTGGGGGATTCCAATCTTTGTTATCAAGATATCAGCAATTCAGTTAATTTGAATCAGTAGTGGTAACTCAGGGCACATGCAAACACTATTCACAAATCAGCAAAGGTAGCTTAATCTAGAAACAACAAGGTAGAAAAAACAAGAAGCCACAGCAATATCACAAGATTTTTGTTTCATTTCTCCTTACAAAGTTGTTACAAATGGTGATCACCAAAAAGGCAAGGTGAACAAATGGCACAGTGGTATCAGTGAAGACCAGTGTCAGCAAAACCCAAAGAATACCAGCAAAGTGTAGCATGGAAAACTAATGCCACACAATGTCAGGTTATATGTATTCCCTTTCCAAACATCACATGTTCTCTCAAGCATTCACTCTACCAAAACATCACATGTCCTTTTTCTAGACAGCCTCCAGAAAAAAAAGGCATCTCTGTTCTAAGCAAAACATTCTACCACATGTCTGGCTCAACAAAACATCCTCTTCATAAGACAGGTTCTAGGAAAACTATCACATCACACACAAGAAACAAGAAAGTTCTACCTCAATCCTTCTATAGTGATTGAAAAGTTTGTTGGGTATAGTAGTCTTGCTTGGCATCTGTGGTCTCTTAGACTCTGAAACCCAGTGTTCAAAGCTCTTCTGAGTTTTAGAGTCTACTTTGATAAGTCATGTCTCATTCTAATGACTCTACTTTTATATGTTATTTGGTCTTTTTCCTTTGCAGTTTTTAGTATTCATTCATTTTTCTGTACCTTTGGTAATTTGATTATTATTTACCAGAGTGACTTTCTTTTCTGGTTGAATCTGTTGACATTTCTCTATGTTTCTTGTATATTATTCATGGAAAGAATTTTTTCTTTGTTTTAATAAAAATATTTTCTGTGCTTTGAGATGGGATACTTCTCCTTTCTTTATTTCTATTATTCTTAAGTTTGGTCTTGTTATAGTGTCCTAGATGTCCTGAATGTTCTTTGTCAGGAGTGTTTTAAATTTAACGCTTTCTTTGAACTGGGTAACACTGCTTTTTACTGTGTCTTCAGTGCC
>JADRCD010220317.1:0-16098 GCA_019843815.1 Montemys delectorum
TTATACATGCTAAAATATCTGTGCATAAAAATGTTAGCATCTGGAGATAAATTAAGATTACACTTCATTAAAGCAATTGTTACTTTGATTTTGTGAACAACCATGGTTTCATTAGGGACAATAAACCAACAGAGTCTTTAACAAATTTCAAAAACAAATTATAACATTTTAAATTTGTTTTTATTGAAAATAGAGTCTTCTTTCATACAATACATCCCAACCACAATTTTTCTTTCCTCTAATTTTTCAAGAACCCTTCTACCTCTCCTCTCCCCTGATCCACATCCCCTCCACCTCCCTTTGTTAAAGAGCAGGCCATCAAGAGACATTAATTATGGGCTATCAAAAGTTCTGTATTGGTTAGAAATATCCAATAAGGCATTCATATCTGAAAAACACAAATGTTAGCAATGCAATAGAAAACCAGTTTTTAAATGTGCAGTGAGTGCTAGAGAAAGTAATACATAAAAGGCTAATAAATGAAAAGGAAGTCCAGATTGAATAACTGACAGGGAATGAAAACAAAGTCAGAGTGAGCAATGTTCTCACATCTATCAAAATGTGGTTCTAAAATGACAAAGTGATAACATCTGCTGGTGAGGATGTGGACAGAAAAGGACTCATAGATATGCTTAGAGGACATTTGATTTAGCAAGGGCTTTATTAAGAACAGAGTCGAAGCTCCTCAGAAATAAAAATTGAGGCTACCACATGTTCTCAAAAACACACTAATCAGTGAAGATCTACAGCAAGTGAAATCCAACTTACAAGTGATGGCTTACTGCTGGGTTCATAGAAGTTCTACTCAAAGGGGCCGCAAAAGTGCACTGATGAATGCATCTATGTATATACACACAAACAGCATGCACCTTTGAGTCAGAGGAGCTGTTTTCATCCGCAGTGACATGGATTACACTACGTAATATACTAACATGGAGAGTCAAATGCTACATGTTCGCATTCATGGAACTTAGAAGAACTGACGTCAGGGAAGCAGAGACTAGACTGGTGACTAGATGGGAACCAAGTACAGTAGAGAGAGGATGATCAAAGGTTATAACATACTATTTCAACAGGAAAATACATTTTTCTATTTTACATCTTGATAGACATAATAATAGTTTATCGTTTGTTTCAAAAATCCCTGTGGTAATTTTCAAATGATCTCAAACAAAGGCATTGAGTAAATTAGCTAACTCAACTTAATCATTTTACCTTGTTGATGAGGGAAATATTTAAAAAGTTGGCAACATCCTAGCCTATACCCAACTACCCTCTGCCCCAGAGGGCAACCCCGCCAAGCACTGGCAGGCAATGGCCGGCCTGTTCTTATCTCATGGAGACTCTCAGATTCAGTGCTCTGAAATCTCTCCACCCAGCTCAATAAGTTCCCACTGATGAGCTCTTACTATGCCAGTCCCAGGCTTTAAAACTCCTATGGCTTTTTGTGGTGTACATCTGGCAAATCCACACTTTGCTGCTGAACCCAGTCAAGATATCACATGAAGGAAAACACCACACAAGCTTAGTTCAGAAACAATGGTAACTCAATCACTGGGTGCAACAACTAGAGTCCTAATCTGTAAGCCATATTAAATCTAAATAAACCGGGAGAAACTAGTAGCTACATCTTGTCCTCTCTCTGTCTCTATCCCAAAACCCCTATCTCTTCTACCTACTCTCTTCCCCAGAAGCCCCACCTACTCACCCAGTGACTGGCTCCTTTGTTCATTAGGGGATGGTTCACAAGAAGTCACCTGAGTACGTGACTCATTCTTTGTTCCAGATAACCCCTCTTGGGAAAGTGGAATTACCATCAAAATACAAACAACACTATGGCTATCCACAACAGTTTGTAGTAATGAATCATGGTCATTTTATGCCTCATAAATACATACAATAAAGTGTTTTCAAATGGAAGAATAAACAATGAGATTTTATTAAAAATAAAAATAATTATGACACTTGAAATAATTTTCTCCAGTGACGTTATGGGTTTTTAACAGGTAGCAGCTAAAGTAAATATTTTTATAAATCCCAGTATATAGGATAGTTCATTTATAAATTTTGAATATACTGCTTAACTTTTAAATTTAAAGCATGATTCTAAGTACTTGAAATACAACAATAAGCTAAATAAACAAAAATCTCCGTTTAGTGGGTCATACAATCTAGGGAGGAACAGAAAATAAATAAAATAATAACATGATTTCAAAAGTAAATTAAATGAAGAAAAATAGAGTCAGCTGGATAGGAAATCCCATACCCTTGTGATTTCTTACATAAGGTAGAAAGAGACAAGCTCTCTAAGAGGTGGCAACTGTGACTGGGTAGCCTCTTCATGCACAGGTGGTCCTCAACAGGGAACTTGCCTGACAGGACAGAGGACAGGTCCTGAGGGATCCTGTGAGGCAGCAGAAGCAGGAGAAGAACAATATTATGAAAAAAAGACACAGTGGAGAATGCTGGAGTCAATTGGGTAAGGAGAGATTTCCAAGGTGAAAAGTCCTGTGTGTCTTAGTCATTCATGATAAAGTTAATGGCATTTTTATTACCACAGTCATGAACACAGTCCATAATATCACATGCAGCAGCACCATGAAGCCAGGGCTTTCTGAAAGACAAATCTGAATCAATCCATAAATTCCATTCTTTGCATCATTCCACCCCCTTTTTCCTTTTCTCTCCATCTCTCACATACACTTACAATCACATGATATATTTCTTTAGTTATCTGAGCTTCGTGACAATGGGATGTCTTTCTCCAGTAGCCATGGACTACTTTATTGTAGTATAACTGATCTTATGTGCATTCAGTATCATAGATAGAAGCAAGCCTTGCCATAAATTAGTTTCCTAAGTTAAAATAGTTACTAAATTGAAAGAGCTGTTCCAGCAAGTGGAGTTACTGATATACCCTAAACCTCATTATCTCTCCTCACAAGTATTTTCTTCTTTTTATAAATAACATGTTAATTCATTCTTTGAAAATTTCGTGCATGCCTACAATGTATCTTATTCATATATTTTCACCTAGCACCTTCAAAACTCTGTCCAAGATATTTGAACATATTTTCTTGCTAACTTCATTTGTGTGTTTTTATCTGTATGCATGTATTATTTTTATATTCATTTTATTTACTGAGTTCAGTTATTAAAGTCCATGTGGACATAGCTATGGGATTATCCACTGGGCATGGGCAACCCACCAGTGTCCATCCTCACAAAGAAAAAGAAAAACTGTTCTTCCACTTTCAGTCACCAACCGCTTTCATCTATGGGTGTGAACTTGGTAGCCCTTAACCACTCCAGGCTAGAATTTTGATAGCCGGATCTTATCCAGGGCTTGTACAGGCAACTACAGCGTGTGTTGTTAGTTCATGTCCAAATATCATGTCTAGCAGGCAGAATTTCACAGAACTCCTCCAAGCCTCTAACTTTATACTCTTTCTGTTCCCTCTTCTGAGGCGTTTGACATTGGGAAACAGGCTGATACAAGTGTCCCATGCACGAGTGATCAGACAAAGCTATTTGGTCTCAACACTTGGAACTAGATGTGTAGAAAGGCATAGTGTCATAAGCAATGCTTTAGAAATGGCACTATGAAAACCTTACGGTTGTAGTGCACTTTAAGTAAGGGCTGTCTCTCCTTTAAAAACTTATTTTTATTTAGCTTACAAAAGGATTATAAGGATTCTGCACACATCATCAGTTTTTGTTGACCTGCCTCAACCCTTCCACCAAAATTCCATATTCCTCCCAAATTACCACTTAACACTTTAGCCTCCAATATTTTTCCATTTTTTATATCAAATATATTCCATTATTCCTTCATATCTTTAACTTGACTTTAAAGGTCATATGTTTTCATATAGGTTTGTTTCATACGTGAATTTTGACGACCTTTTCCTTGAGCCCTTGTTTCCCTTCTTCTGTGCTTCACTCCATTACCTGCTTACCCTGAGCCCAGTACTGCTCTACTCTACTCTCATTTAACCAGATTCTACTAGGATCTATTTCTTAACCAAACTCCATAATGTTTGTTTTCCTGAAAAAATACACGCATTCCACCTTAACACATAAAACAAAGGATGTGAAACTAGAAGCCATAGAGAAAGAAAACACTGTGTTTTTTCTTGGGGTCCTGTGTGACCTCCTCAAGTATAATTTTTTTCCAGTTTCTCCACCTGCAAATTTCATGATTAACTTTTTTGTTCCAGTTGATTAATATGCTGAATTCATCCAGTGTGAGGCTCAATTGCTGGGTTGGGTTCTAGACTCATTTTGAAAGAATAAAATAGGTGGTTTTACAACTGAACTATATTCATTGAGAAGTAGGTAATGACCTTGTATTGACTTGAAAAAGGAGCATTAACTCTGTTCTTCCCTGCTTAATTTCGATATTAGGCAGGGAAACACAAAATCCTCTGTCCTGGTCCCTGCCTTAGGAAAAAATAAATTAATAATTTGGGTAAAAGAATAGAGCTATTACGTGGTACATTTATATTTTAAATAAGGCAGGAAATATGAAACATTGAGCTAAATTAATCAGGATAAAATTTAGAAAGATAAACATTGATGTGTATTTAACTCCTCAATAATAACTTAGATTACTTAGGAACAATCGAGCAGAGCTGGAACAATGGCATTCAGATCAAGAGAAGGAATTGACTCCTGAGCATCTCCTATCTCATCACTGGGACATTGTGTCCTATTATTGGAACCACATTTCCAGGGGACACTGATAAGGGAGAATGTCAAGTAAAAGACACAATGGAAATTTAGGTTGAGAGGGTTTAGAAAGCAACTTTACAAGCCATATAACACCATATTTTAGTTTTATACACAAACTCCATTCTTATTGAAAGACTAGTCTCAATACTTTAATAGAATAAACCAGACAATGTAATTTCTCAAGTCAAGACACTACAGTAGTCTCACATGTGTCCTTACCATGGTCCACAGAGCAGTGTGCACACTCACCAGCGTTTCTCATGTTCCATTTGTTCCTACTGATCACTTCCCTGCCTGCTGTGTCCTTGTCATCATGGATGCTTTATTCCTTAAGCTGCTCATTCCTGAAGCAAGCTTTCCTAGGACTGTGACTGACTCACTTACTCTTTCATATCTTAAATCAAAATCCCGTGAATGAAGTTTGCTCTGGGGACTTAGAACCATTAATGTTACCTACACATTTATCTCACCATTCTCATATCTACAATACATGTTGATATTTAAAACTAAAACTTTTTCTTATTTAGCATGGCTGTTTTTCTTTGATGTGTTTGTCTTTGGCAATCTCTCACTGCTGACTGAAAGTCTCCTGGGTTCAAAGTAAAACATGAAATCGTAAGATGTTTATTTTTTTAATTAAAGTGATTTATTACTTGATTCTAAATTTACAAAAAGGTAAAGCATTATCATATTAGAAGGGAACTGACATATGTAATTTTAATGTTTTACTCGTGTAGTGCTGATCACTACTATTGACTGCAAAGGTAAAGATATTCTGCATTATATCTGTGAGAATAAGCACTGTCCATATATGGTTACTGAGCACTTGCTATGTGACTAACATGTCTGAAGAAGTTAATTATTATACTATGCCATTTGAACTCATTAAAATTCATATTTATATAATTACATGAGAAAATGTTAACTGTATAGGATGGCATAGTTTTAGGGAACACGAAGTCAATAAATAAACCCTTTATGGAGAGAACTTTGTTGAATAAGAAAATTTCAGTCAGACATTTCCAATAAAAAGTCAGGCTGCCTTGGCAATAGATTATACTCTGCTTCAATTAAGAGATGTTTACATAGAGGCTGGAGGGTCACATCAGAATTGTCACAGAGATTATTGCTTTGATTACTACAAATATAATGCCATTTCTTTATTTTATGTCCAAAATTATATTATTTGTACATAAACTTTATAGTCCTTTTTGCTTATGGTATTCCTTTATTCACAGAGAGAACCAACATTTCCCAATATTAGACAGCATACTAAAACTAGGAAGCATTGCTCTTCAAATTGTTTATCAGTGGGAAGCAATGAAAATGAAACCTATTTCAATTAATGATAGAATAAATTAAATGCTGTATTTTCACTGTTGTATTTAAAATCAGCTTCCACAGTGTCATCTTAGGAGCATGGATTAAGGGGGTTCAGAGGCTGCAGAAATTCTTGGGAGGGAGCCATCTGATGCAGACTAAAAGATCCCCTTTGATATCATTCTTCTTTACTTCCAGTTACAGAATTTTGTTTGACTTATGGTTGCTCAGCAACTAAGAATAGAAACCTCTTGACTATGGGATGGTAACATGACCCAGTGTTGTTTCTGTCTAAATGAACTTCACGGACAGAGATGGTGAGGAGACTGAGGGAGGGAAATTTCAGTGACCAACCCAAATTGGGATACAGTTCTGGGGATGCTCCAAGGCCTGCTGTGGTTTGCTTACAAACAGGAGCCTGGCATGGCTGCCCTCCGAGAGGCCCCACAGGCAGCACAAAGAGTCAGATATAGATAATTAAACCCAGTGGACAGAAGCTGTGGAACCCTGTGGTTCAACTGGGAACGAGTTGGAAGAAGCTGAGGAGGAGGGTGAACCCATGGGAGGGAGGGTCAGCAGTCCCAAATAACCTGGACCCCTGAGATCTCTCAGACACTGAGCCATGAACTAGACAGCATACACTAGGTAATATGAGACCCCTGACACATATACAGCAGAGAACTGCCTGGTCTGGCCTCAGTGAGAGAAGATACATGGAATCCTCAGAGACTTGGGGCCTCAGGGAGTGGGGAAGTCTGGTGGAGTGTGGGAGGTGGGGACATTCCCTTAGAGATGGAGGAGAGGGAACAGTCAGAGGATGGACTAGATGGCAAATGGACTGAGAAAAAAGATTTAACAACAACAATAACAACAACAACAACAATAATAATAATGAATAGACACCTAAGTCCTTTCAGTATTTCTTGACAATAGACTGGAAATTTCCAGACTCTTGGAAGTGAGTTGCACAGTTACAAGTACAAGAGACACCTGTGCTGCCTTGCAGATGAAAGAGAAGTGTCTTACAGTAGTTTTTGTGTGGTTTAAAAATTAGTCAACAAAGTGACCTTAGGTCTTTTGAAATTTTTATTATTCATTTACTGAAGACAGAGCTAAAATTTCTAGTCATTATCAAGACAGGTGAATAAGGCAGAAAACATGAGGAAGTCCCTAAAAGAAAGAAAGAGGTTTTATCAATATCTGTTTCGGTCTGAATCATATCTCTTTCTCAGTTTGACTTCAGATTGTTATACAAGTACTCCAACAGTCATGGAAGAGTGAGCAGTAATGCAGAAAAAAATATATCTGTTACCATGGCTGGTAACTTCTTTCTCAGTTGAAAGAAAACTTCATAAGAAATAAAAGGTAAAGCTAGAGGGACTGGAAAGATGTGGTGGGCAGGTACCTTACTGGTTTTTGCTATGTGGTACTTGGTGTTTGATAACAAATACCCTTAGATTTTAGACTGTAATTTTAGATCACACGCAGAGGATGTGAATCAGTTTCCTCATACAAACATACAATAAAGGCAAACAATGAGGATAGTTAAACATGGCATTGCCCAGCAGACTGTTTATGACAGGCTTCCTACTGCGTCCTCTGGAAAGGTGAAGGTTCACTACAACTCTTCAACATTCTAGATATATTTATGTCTTAAAATAGTCTTTCAAAAACGAAATATTGCACATTTTCATAATCCCTGGGCAATGATTGAGATTAATATGTAATTTGCTGAGCAAAATTGCTGTTCTCACAAAGTTTTGCCAAAAGCTAAAACTTAAGTGAAATGAATCACGTTTATACTCCTGGCCTTATTTTTGATATAAAGAATTACAATAAAGGTGTTTGAAACGTCTTGCAGCCAATGGCACATACCATGTATAGTGCCAGCAATGAAAACACTTATCAAACATTTTTAATAAACCAGGCTAAGGTATAAGCCAAACATTCATTGTTTCATTTTCTATTGCTAGGCATATTCCCAAATCTAATGAAAAAAACACATTCAATTTCAGTATTCAAGAGAAGTTCAAGTTTGAACAAGTCCTTAAATTGATGGATAACCCAGGCTGTTTACTCAGGAGAGTGCTGAGATCTGGAAGACGTTTTCATGGGTAAAATAGTCTGTCATTTCAAAGACACTTTAAAGGTATTTTGCCATGTGTAAAGTTATGAGGTTGTAAATGAATATACATTATGTGTTAACACAACAAAAACTCTTTTGCAAAATAAATTTCTTTAGGGATTACCACATACACTAGTGATTATAAGCCCAGGTAGCAGACAGAAAAGGAAAGATTATTAATTAAAGCCTAATCTGTGTACATAAACCAGTGTATGTTATAAGTTGCAAAATATTTCATAAAATGATACGGATCAAGTACACTGTTTTACACTCAGAATAGCTTTTGTCCAGTTCTAAATCTTCCTCCCAATGCAACTCTATTATGAAATACTAATGATTTCCCCTTTCAACCTGTTTTTTTCTAATCCTATGATTAAAAAAGCAAGAACAGAGCCAGATTGAAACATGTATGTTTGTACAATAAGCTGAGAAACAGCTTCTTAGAGAATGCCCATTGTGTTTGTTTTCCATCACATGACTTTTCCTATAACCAACTGTAGTTTTGTTAAAGATTTTTTTTGAATTAATCTAAATACAATGATCCCTGAACTTTTTACGTTTATATTTTTAAAAACATCAATCTAAGCATAGGGGATTGCATCTTTGTGGCAGATTCTGAGTCAAACTCAGGATGAGAAAATAATCTGGCAAAGAAAGTGCTTTTTATTTGCTTACTTTACAAAGTGTGCTTAACTTGTAAAAGAACAGATGCTCACTCTGTGAAACAGATAGTTCTGACTTCAAGTACAGAAGATATCACAGTTATTCATCTATGCTTTTCCATGCTAAGCAGGGTAAAAATCCTAGAAATACAACAAAGGCAGAAGACGGATAAGTTTTGAAAGATGTAACAAAGAATTGATGGAGACCTCAAGCTTGAAAGACAGTTAGAAGCAATGTAGTTTATGACCCTTCACCCCATGGAGAAATCTGACTCTAACACAGGGTACTAACAGAAGGTGGTGCATCTTCTGAGTGACTCCCTCCCCTTTAAAACTGGCATCTCACAGAACAAAAAGGGAGCGCTGGAGATGGCAAGGATGATAAAATCATCTAATAGGGAAGTTAACACAACCATGGAAAAATATTTCAATACTCACTTATGGATAAGAATGAGCCAGAAGAAAAACTAGAGTGTTTCAACAAAAATACAGAAGAAATGAAAAAGAAAATATAGATGTTATAGAAATAAATTTAAAAAGTGACAGAAAGAGTATCTTAAAGTCATATCATACAATAAAAGCTACTACCATTCAGGAAAAACTTACAAGATTAATCTCAGAGTAGCACTAAAATAAAGTAAAATTTAATTGACAAAAATATGAATTGAAATTTAATTTCATGTTGTTTCTACAATATCCAACATTTTCTGAAAATATTGTTTAGTTAAAATTTTCATTTTAATATCAATGACTTAACAGCAAAGTCTATATTTTGTCCAAAATATATAGGTCTTAAGGTAAAACATTGCCTGTAAAATATGTTCACAATTCAGATCAAGCAATCTATATAAAGAAATAGCAAGCTCTTGACAGTACAATGAGTTTACTAAAATTCCTTGATGATAATTGCCTTTCTTTATGGAATAAATGCTAAGAAAAATGACTTTGGAGAAAAACACTGCTTTCAGTGACCTGAATAGTTCTGATTGATGTCGTGGCACATAACTTTAATTCTAGTACTTAGGGGAGGGGGGATGCAGATACAGATAGATCTCTGTGATTTTGAAGCCAGCCTTGTCGTCATTGTGAATTTCAGTCCAGCCTGGGCTATATACTGAAACCTGTCTCAGAATACAGGGTGGGAAAGCAACGTTGCCTGTAGACCAGGTTTGCCTGTCTGAATCCCTTAGAGTGACAACCACAAGATGCAAACAATTTAGGTTTATGGTGATCAAACCTTGGGGTAGAAAGGAAAATGTTTTTCCTATAAAATATGTGTAATTTAAGGATTAAAAAAGCCTTAATTTTAGAGTTTAAACTAAAGACATTTCTGTAGAATGGGAAATTTCCTGCACCTTTCTGTCATCTTTAAAAGAAAATCAGCTGCTGCTGTTTCTCCTCCTACTTAATCAAACATCTTTAAATTGTAAAAACAAATAAGCAATGAAACCAGAGAAATCTATATCAAATAAACTTAATCTGCTTTTTTTCTTTAAGTAAACGAAAGGAGACAATTGTTTGATATGCTTCTCTTTAGAGTCTATGGTGTACCAGAATCTGTCTTATATCATTTCTTTTGTATATTTCTCTCAATAACTCTAAGTTGTGGCTATTGTGATAACAATTTAAAAGATTATGAACAGAGTTATCATCTCCATCTTATTTATACTTAAAGTGGGAACTGAGCCAGCACTAGACTACACTTTCACCTTCTTCACCTTCATCCGGAGTCCACTCCGGAGTCTCATCTGCATGCTGCCTCACTTCCATCAGGTGCTACTTGGTCATACAAGTTCGAATGGAGGTGAGCTAAGGAATAGTATTCTGACAGCTGAGTGATACTGTCCTCGAACTTAGAGCAGAGCTGCCTTCTAACTTACTGTGCATGCACTCTAAATACCAAAGAAGAAGCTCAGAAAAAAAATGTTGACTCCCATTATCTAGAAAGTTTTCCTGAACAATGGCAGTCCTTGTCCAAAGGTGGTGGTAGGTAAAGTAAGAAAACAAACTTAGAGGCTGACACATCTACTTCTTTTTTTTCCATTCCAGCTGTTGATGCCTTTCAGAAAGAGGCAGAAATCTAGTGACAGCTGCTGTAAAGGATTATGAGAGAAAGGAGGGGCAGGGAGAGGGGGAGGAGGGTGGAGGGAGGAAGAGAGGGAGAGATCTACTTCTAAGGATTCTCTGTATAGATTAATAGACCCTTTGTTACTTTTAGATTCAATCTAGTGCTGGTCTTAAGAAAGGTAGCTTTACTGATGTTTATCTAAACAATGAAAATTAGACTTGGAAAAAGAATTACATTATTTCCTTTGGTTTAAGTGATTATGTAGGCTAAAAACAAAACTTTTGATTTATCCAAGAAAACAATCAGATGAATGAAAAAAGAAACTCATAAGAATTAAAACATTTATTGAAAGCTGTAATTCTGAGAGAGTTTTAATATCCAGAATGTATAAAGTACTTCAAAAAAAGAGTCAAGAAAAAAATCCAGTTTAAAATTGTGTTATGATGCTAAACAAAAAAATTGTCAAAAGAAGAAATAAAAATGGCTAAGAAATAACTCAAAAAGTGTTCATTATCCATAATAATAATAATGTAATTATTATTATTATTATTATTATTATTATTATTATTATTATAAACAGCTATAAGATTTCTTCATACCTTAGTTAGAACAGCCAAGATGAACAAAACAACTGACAACAAATGCTGGAGCTAGTAAGGAAGAGGAAAACTACTGGTAGAAATGAGAGCTAATGAAGTCACTATCAATCAATTAACCAATCAATCAATCAATATAAAGATAAATAGAAAAGTGAATGTATCACAAGTCACAGCTACACCACTCCATGGCTTGTGCCCAGAGGATAACATCCTACCCTATGAATACTTGCTCAGCAATATTCATTGTTGCCTTATTTACAATAGATTTTAAATGGAAATAAAGTAACTTTCCTTCAATAGATGAATGGTTAAGGAAAATATGGTGTATATATACACAATGATATACTATTCAGGTTTAAAGAAAAATGAAATAAAAATATTTGGATAAATGAATGGACTTAGAAAAGATTCTATTGAGAGAGGTACTCCATACCCAGAAAGACAAGTACCATATATTCTCATTCATCTAAATTTCCAAATTGCCCATTCTCAGATGTGAATGTACAAGATATAGCTGTCCCCTGAGAGGCTCTGTCAGAGTTTGACAAATACAGAGGTGAATGCTCACAGCCAACCATTGGACTAAGCATGGGGTCCCCAATGGAAGAGCTAGAGAAGGGATTGAAGGAAGGGAAGGGGTTTGCAACCCTATAGTATGAACAACAATATCAACCAACCAGACGTTCCAGGGACTAAACCACCAACCAAAGAGTACACATGGAGGTACCCATGGCCTTGTCAGACATTAGTGAGAGGAGAGGCCCTTGGTCCTGTGAAGGCTTGATGCCACAGTGTAGGAGAATGTCAGGACAGGGAAGCAGGAGTGGGTGGGTTGGTAAGCAGGAGGAAGGAGGGGGTTGGGATATTGGGTTTTTGGAGGGAAAATGAGGAAAGTGGATAACATTTGAAATGTAAATAAAGAAAATATCTAATAAAAATTAAAAAAAAAAAGACTCAACATATAACAAAATTGTTGGGCACAGAACCTAGCATCCTAAATTTATCAACTCTTCTATGTTAGAAAGCTTCCAGTGACAAATAACTAACATCCTCTGGCCTACATGGTGTCTGCCTTGCTTCTGCAGTCCAACAGGAAGATCCTTTCTTTCTGTCCTCCCTCATTCTCTCTTTGGACCTGGAAGTCCTGCCTCCTTCTCTCCTAGTTATTGGTTTCTTGTATTTATTATTATTATAGAGAATTAGGGGAAAATTCTGCTACAGGGTATGAAGGTTTGAATATGCTTGGCCCATGGGCAGGGGCACAGTTAGGAGGTCTGGCCTTATTGAAGGAAGGACAGCCTTGTTAGAGGAAGTATGTCACTGTGGATGAGGGGCTTTGAGGTCTCACATACTTAGGAATGCTCAACTCTGGCCATTAGGATCCAAACCCTCCCACTGGCTGCCTTCGGATCGATATAGAGAATTCTCTACTTTTCTGATACAATGCCTGCCCAGACACTGTCATGCTTTCTACAATGATGATAATGAACTGAACCTCTGAATCTGTAAGAGAGCCCCCCCCCTTAAATGTTTTTCTTTCTGAGAGTTGTCTCTTCACAGCAATGAAACCCTAAATAAGGCAGAAGTTGGTACCAGAGACTGGGGTATTGTCCTGATAGGCCTGACCATGCTTTTGTTTGAAAGCATGTGGATTTTGTGACTTTGGATTAGGGAAGCTGTGGAAAGCTTTGAGTTGGGCTTAATAGGCCATACTAGTAAAAACAAGGAAGACAGCTGCTCTGAGGTGATTTGAGCTTGTGGGGGTTTGACTCAAGAGGTTTCAAAACAGAGTTTTAGTACATTGCCTGATGATTGTTATTGTGATATTTTGGTGAAGAATGTGGCTGCTTTTTTCCTTTCCTTTCCTTTTCTTTTCTTTTTTTTTTTTTTTAAGAGTATGCCTGAGGCTTAGGTGAAGAGATTTAGATTAGTTGCATTGACAATGAAATCTCAAAAAAAGCCTAACATAAGCTTTGTCCTGTGGTTCACTGTTACAAAGAGCATTTGACTAAGTGTAGCAAGCTTAGAGAGGAAAATACAAAATATTCAGTGATTAAAGGAATACCAGAAAGTTGAATGGACTCAAATTCTGATTTCCAGGATACCAAATGGAATTAAGTGTTTGGTGACTTCAGGGCAATATCCCACTCAGCTAAGCTTACTGTTTATGTATTTGCAGTTGAACAAGTGATATCATATTAAGAAGGTTTTCATTTAGACCTAGGGAATATGAGTTGAATTGACAAGGGATCTATTGTGATGATTATTCTCAGATATCCAGTTCATTATTTCTGGAATGACCTCTATTCTATAAATGAAGAGCATACCTGTTAACTAGATCATGAGATTAGAAGACAAAGGCCTTTAATCCAGATTTTGACATGGGATGACACATGCTTGTGATTTGTATTTGAGGCTTAGTGGCCATGAAAAGCTTAGGTACAGGATGGTGGCACATGCCTTTAATCATAGGAGAAAGAGTCAAACAGATCTCTGAGTTCAAGGCCAGCCTAGTAACAGACCAAGTTCCAGGTAAAGAAAAGCTTTGGTCTAGGTGTGGTAATAAACCCCTTTACTCCCAGCATTCAGGAGACAAAGGCATGCAGATTTCTTAATTCAGAATCAGCAAATTCAAGGACAGCCGAGCTTAGACAGTAAAGAAAACCATCAAAACCCAGAAAACTGCTGAAGATCTGGTAGAACAAGGGACCATGTTCCAGCCCCAGCAAGTAGGAGAACTTGGCAACTTCAGCCACATGGCTGAAGCTTTAGAGTCAAGAATAGAAGTCATTAAAGTCACAATTGATGCTGGTTAGCTGGAGCTAAGAAAGAAATTAGTGGTGATTAAGAGGAAACCAGCATCACTCTGGTGAAATCTTCTGGGAAGTGTTTACTGAGAGCACAAAGAAGCTACGCTCTAGTGAGAAACAATGTGCTAGCAGCTGGACTTTGTAATGTGTAAGAATCACCTAGGTGGCACTGAGGCTTGGCACTGTAAGAGGCCAGGAAAGATCATTGGTGAAGTTGCAGACTTACTGGCAGTTGAAGGCCCAGAAATAAATAGGTCATGCAAAGAAGTTGAGCCTTAGAAGCATGAAAAGAGCTTTTGACAGGCAATTGGTGAAAATACAGCCTACTTGCAGGAGACTACCACAATGTATTGGAAATGCTGGTAGTAGTATGTGATGACAACCAAGAACAGCAGAAACACTAGAATAGAGTCAGCCGGAGCCTAGACTGCTATAGAGGGCCAAGCTAGAGAAGTGATGCACTTCCCATGGAGAAGTCTAAAAAACCATGTGTGGACACCTGTATTAGTCAGGACCAGAAGAGAAAATCTTCCTTCATTGTCTCGACTGTCTCGGCCAGCAAGAAAGACGAGACCTGAGGGCTCTTCTTAAAGCCGTTTATTCAGGAACCTTGAACATTCTTCTTCTGACTGACTGACTGACTGACTGACTGACTGACTGACTTCTTGACTTCTGACTTCTCGACTGACTAATCTTCTCACTGACTAATCTTCTGACTGACTGACTCACTGACTATCTATCTCACTATCTTCTGACTCCGAGGGGAACACCCCAGGCCCTTAAATGCTCTATGCCAAGCCTATCTCAGTAGGCCACGTGGTACGTGCAGATAGGTTGCCAAATGCAGAAGCAAACCAGGCAAACAAGCACAGCCAAATCAGGTGTTGTTTATCACTCTAGCGCTCCAGCAAGGAGCAGAAGCTGGCACCATCTTTAGGGTGTGGTTTGGGCAGCTCTCTACACTTCATAATATTCAAAGCACATTATCAATAGAACAAAGAATATTCGGAGTGGTAAGGGAAAAACATCAGGTAGCATACAAAGGCATACCTATCAGAATTACACCCACCTTCTCAACAGAGATTCTAAAAGCTAGAAGAGAAATACATCTTGCAACCTTTAAAACCTACAGATGCCAACCTGGACTACTATACATAGCAAAAGTCAGTTACTATAGATGGAGAAAAGATATTTCAAGACAAATCCAAATTCAAACAGTAAGGAACTCGTGGATCCAAGCAGCAAAATTGCTGCGCCCAGGTTTCCAAGCCTCCAGTAAGGCAACCATTGCTGCCCTTGGCACTGATCCATCAATCAGGAGCATCTTTAGTGGTCAGACACCCCTGGGACAAATATAGCAGAGGTCTGCATGGTCAGGCCTAAGTGGGAGAAGATGCACTTAATCCTCAAAGGACTTGAGGCTCCAGGGAAGGGAGAGACCTGATGAGGGGAAGGACCCTCTTAGAGGCAAGGGAGAGGAGGAATGGGATGAGGAACTGTGAGAGGGAAGACTGAGAAGGAAGGACAACAACTGGAATGTAAATAAAGATAATAATAAAAAGAAACGAATTCAGGCCAATTTCTCTTATGAACATTGATGAAAAATCTACAATGAAATACTGACCAACTAAATCCAGGTGTTGTTGTAGGAGATTAATGGTACTCAAATTGCCTGGTGAAGGCAGCAAAAGTTCATCACTACCCAGCCAAATGTTCTGGATTCCCTAATGAAACACACACACACACACACACACACACACACACACACACACACACACAC
>JADRCD010220317.1:16108-66244 GCA_019843815.1 Montemys delectorum
CACACACACACACACACACACACACACACACACACACACACACACACCCTTATGTTTAATATTGCTTACTCAGCTCAATGACTGGGCCACTTCCAAATTTCAATGCTGCCAATGCCATACCTCTGATACTCTTGAGTTTTTACTTTCTAAAAGCTATATTCTATCCTTGCTACCCTAGACTCACTGGGGGAGGCCTGAGGCCACTCTTCTCCCACTCCTACATGATTGATACACTGTCTTCCAAAGCTCTGAAGCCTGCATTTTATTCCTTCCCTGGCATAGTGATCCTAACTCCTTCTTCTCTTGCTACTGTGGACCACAAGTCCTAAAGTCTCACTTCTGTCTCCCTGCCCACCCATTGGCCCCCAGCAACTTTATTTATCAATCAGAACCAATTCAAGGCAGGGACCCTCAGCATCTTACATGAGGGATTCTAGTGCAATTAGCATAATAATGAATCCAATTAGCATAATAACAAGTATTAGCAAAAATCTACAACATCCAGGAACACATCAAAGACACCATCCATCAAGTTCCAATTGACATCATCCCAGGGTTACAGGGATGTTTGAGTAGATGAAAATTCATCAACATAATCCACCATATAAACAAACTGAAAGAAAAAAACCTCACATGATTATCTCATTAGATGCTGAAAAAGCCTTTGATAAAATCCAACAAGTCTTCATGTTAATGGTATTAGAGAAAGCTAGGATACAGGGCACATACCTAAACAAAATCAAAGCAACATACAGTAAGTCAATAGCTAACACTGAACTAAATGGAAAATTAAAGCAATTCCACTAAATTCAGGGACAAAACAAGGCTGCCCTATGTTTTCACAATATTATTTGGAGTTCTAACTAGAGCAATAAAATAACTAAAGAAGATCAACAGGATACAAACTAGAAAAGAAGAAAACAAATTATTGTTATTTGCAGACGATATGATATAAGTGAACCCAAAATTATATCAGAAAAATCCTACAGCTGATAAAAAACTGTGGCATAGTGGGAGAATATAATTTTTTTTAAAAAAGTAGCCCTCCCTTATACAAATGATTAACAGGCTGAGAAACAACACCTTTTGTAATAGCCAGTAATGATAAAAAATATCTTGGTGTAACTCTAAACAAGCAAGTAGAAGACCTACATGACAAGAACTTTAAGTTATGGAAGAAAGAAATTGAGGAACATATCAGAAGATGGAAAAGTTTTACATGCTCTAGATTAACATAGTGAAAATGACCATCTTACCAAAAGCAATTTACAAATTCAATGCAAGTCCCATAAAAATTCTAATACAATTCTTTACAGACCTTGACAGACCATTCTCAACTTCATACAGTGATGAAAAAAATCAAGGAGACTTAAAACAATCTTGAACAATAAAAGAACTTCCAGAGACATCATCATCCCTAAACTCATGGCATAGTACAGAGAAATAGTAATAAAAAAAATGTATAATGTTGGTATAGGAACAGACAGGATGATCAATGGAATTGAATAGAACACTGAAATAAACCCACATACTTACAGACACTTAATTTTTGACAAAGAAAGCAAACCCTACAATGAGGAAAAAAGAACATTTTCTACTTATTATACTAGTATAACTGGATGTTTGCATGTGGAAGAATTCAAATAGATCTATATCTATCACCCTACACAAAACTCAAGTCCAAGTTTTTCAAAGACCTCAATATAAAGCTGGATAAACTGAATACAATGGAACAGAAAGTGGGGAATAGTTTGAATTCATTGGGACAGGAGAACAACTCAGTCAATTGAGCCAGTACCAAAGGCTCAAGCTCTAAGATGAAAAATTGATAAATGGGACCTCATGAAGCTGAAAAGCTTCTGTAAGGCAAAGGACAATGTCAATAGGGCAAAACTACAACCTACAGATTGAGAAGGGATGTTCACCAATACTACATCTGAAAAAGGGCTACCATCCAAAATTCATAAAGTACTCAAGAAATTAAACACCAATAACCAAAATAACCCAATAGCTGAAGGGGTTTGCAACCCCATAGGAAGAACAACAATTTGAATAAACCAGATCCCCCAGAGCTCCCAGGAATTAAACCACCAACCAAAGAGTACACATGGAGTAACCCTTGGCTCCAGCCACATTTGTAGGAGAGGGTGGTCTTGTTGGGTGTCAATGGCAGGGAGAGGCCCTTGACCCAGGGAAGGCTTGATGCCCCAGTGTAGGGGAATGCCATGGTGGAGAGGTGGAAGTGGGTGAAGCACTCTCATAGAAGCAGGGGGAGGGAGGATGGGATAGAGGGTTTGCAGAGGGGAAACATCTGAAATGTAAATAAATAAAGCATCCAATAAAAAATAAAAATAAAAATAAAAATAAATTAATAAATAAAAAAGAACTGAGAAGAAAAGAAAACAATTTGATAAAGATAATGTGCTAGCAATTTGCTCTAGGTCCATTACCATTAATGATCAGAAAGCATTTCTCCTTATGAGCCATAACGCCATAATTTTTGCTCCTGTGTTGTTTTGTTTGTTTGTTTTGTTGTTGTTTTTAATGTCTGATAGAATTAAAATGGAAAAAAAATGGAATACAGACTTAAACAGAATTCTCAACAGAGAAATCTTGACTGGCTGAGAAGTACTTAGAGAAATGTTTAATGTCCTTAGTAATCAGGGAAATGCAAATCAAAACAACTTTTACATCAGTTAGATTGGCTAAGATCAAAAAACTCAAGTGGAGCAAGGGGAATGCCCCTACATTGCTGATGGGAGTGCAAACTTGTATAACCTCTTTGAAAATCAATTGATTGCTTCTCAGAAAACTGGGAATAGTTCTATCTCAAGACCCAGATATACCACTCCTGGACATAAACCAAAAAGATGCTCTACAACTGAGCAAAGACACTTGCTCAACTATGTTCATAAGAGCTTTATTTGTAATAGCTAGAAATTGGAAACACAGACATCATGAATTTTGCAGGCAAATGGATGGATCTTGAGAATACCATCCTGAGTGAGGTAACCTGTTGAGGGAAATATTAAAAATGAATCCACCCCGCAAACTCTCTTTCCTGCCAGACCACGTTCTAGTGCTGGTACCATCCAGCAGCAACGCTAGGTCCTGGCAGGATCTTGCTATTTTCTCCCAGCTAGCAGCAACATCTCGTTCACATGCAATGCTTTACACACCCCCACAATCATTCATCTAGCGCCTAGTACCTGGTAAAGCATGACTCTTAAGGCTTAATTATCTGATCAAGTTTATATAATAATAATAAGATCACAATTTACAAGATGCCAATACAGTAATTTCAGAGCCCAATGATAAAGACAACGTTTTAACCCAATTATCCTAACCTTGTAAAAACCTCAACTTGGTTGTTATAACCACGCTGGGTCTGAATCGTCATCTTCCTCTGCCTCCATGATGATGACCCTCCACTACCTTTTTGTACTCTGCCCTTTTCTATCCACCACTTCTAGCTCCACCTCTCTATTCCTGTCCAATTACAGGCCTGTCACTGACCTAATGTGATTAGACAGAGAAAATATTGCAACAGTAATCCAGTCCTAAAACAACATGCATGATACAGACTCATTTATAAGTGGATATTAGTCATAAAATATAGTACACCCATGCTACACTCTACACATCCAAAGAAGCTAAACTAGAAGGAAGTGTAATAGTAGTAGATTATTCCTCTCGGAACTCCCAAAGTGGGTACATGAGTTCTTCACTGCTAGCCCAAATGCTCTAGATTCTTGAATGAAAGAAACATATAACACAGCCTTCTATTTTAATATGCCTAAATGAGTTCAATGGCTTGGCCCCTCCCAAATTTCTATGTAGCTAACATCTCACCTCTGATACACCGGAACTATTACTTACTAAAATCTATATTCCATCTTTGCTACTCCAGACCCAATCTGGGGAGGGGCTCCTGGGGTTACTCTTCCCAGGCTCTTACAGGGCTGTATGCTTTCTCTCCTGCAGCTCTCAAACCTGATCCTCTTGCTTTCCCAGCATGGCAATTCTAAATCCTTCTTTTCTGGGTTCCCTTGCCCTGGAATTCTAATGTTCTGCCTCTGTCTCTCAGCCCAGTCATTGGCCACAAGAAACTTTATTCACCAATTAGAACCAACTGGGGGCAGGTACCTACAACATCTTACATGCAAGTGTGTGAATTCCCAGGTAATTTGGGAACCCAGTTAACATAATATAAACAATAAACCAAATCCACAAAAAGGATTGGAAGGGCCAAACTAGGATTCTTAAATTTTACTTAGAAGAGGGAATAAAACAGTTGTAGGAGGCAAATTAAGGGAGGGAAATGGAGCATTGGGGGAAGGACTGAGGTCCCTGAAGGGAATCAACTGGTCTGGACCATTGGGGTCCTCAGAGAATGAGCCACCAACCAAAGAGCATACATGGATTAGAGCTAGACCCCTGGCACATATGTAGTAGATTTGCAGCTAGGTCTTCATGTGGGTTCCAAATAACTGGAGCACAGGGTATCCCAAAAGATGAGAGTTATGTTCTTCTAGTTGGGCTGCCTTTGTTTAGTCTCAGTGGGAAAGGATGTATCTAGCCTTGTAGAGTCTTGATGTGCCAGGGTAGGGGTACAAACAGGGAGGCCTCTACCCCTGAGGGGAAAGTGGAGAGATGGGGGAGGGATTGTGGGAGGGAGTGACCAAGAGGCAGAGCAGTGATCTGGGATGCAAGATGGGAACAACATTAAATCATCAAGATTGCTAATAAAGCCTCAATAAATATTATTTTATATCTGTCTACAATTATAAGCAACACACACACACACACACACACACACACATTTTGAATAGTTATTCAGTGTAGTCCAAGTGACTTGCAATAGTATCGATATAGTTCCCAGTTGCCTCTCAGTCATCAACAGTAGTCCTATATTGCTGAAGACATTAGGACACAGATCTTGAGTGGTTTGACATGGCTCTAAATTAGAAAGCCTTTTTCCTGTCGTCAAGCTTCCATGATTCTAGACTTAACAGTATGAAAATTAAGCCCTTTATTGGAAACTTAACCATCTCCCTGGGACTAGTGAGATCATAGACTTAGAAAAAAAATTAAACTACTGTAATCCAGCAACACAGCTGCTGTGGCTGGAAAACAGATCCTCCCTTAATACACACTTTTAATCCCAAACAGTTTAGGCAAGGTTACTTCATAGAAGGAAGCAGCCATATTTGAAATTGACCTCTAATTTATAGGTAGACAAAATGTCAAATCAGAGAGAGATTTGACAGAATGAATCAGAGATAGGATACTTCCAACTCTCGCAAGAACAGACAGAAAAGAGAGCTGACTTAAGAGAGCAACTCAGAGATGGAGAAAGAGAGGAGGTAATTTTATCTAGTCAGAGACAGAGACAAGTGAAGACAGAAGAACCCAGATAATGAGTCAAGAAATTAGAACAGATTAGAATTAATTTGAGACCATACAGAGCTATTCGATGAGAAGCTGAGAGAAGTCAAAGTAAATCAGTTAGCTTGGAGAGGAGTTTGAGCCAGAACAGCTAAATTGAATCCACCAGATAGAGTTCAGAAAGAACTAGAAAGTGTGAGCTTATTTCAAAGTAAGCCTCTGAGACAATTAAATCAGGAAAATAAAAGTTACTTATATAATCTACCACTACTACTTATGCTTTCAGCTAAAAACAATGGCTTGTCTTCCCCTGCAAAATGTCAGTAGTCAGTTGTTTTCCAGGGGCTTGGGGGTGGGTGGACAAGAACTCTTGAGCATCACAGAGCTCTATGATTGACTTTCCTTAGGCTTGTGGCTTTCTTGCGACATTCTAAATATTGTTTTTATATCCACAGATAAATGTAGACACCATCCCTCATCCAATAAGTCTCCTTTTATGGAAAAGAAAATCACAACTGGACACAATACAGAAACCAACAGATTAGGTGGATCCCAGACCCAACAAATACATATACATTATAGCTCCCACATCTGTGGCTTGAGAATATTGGGAAAAGGAGTAGAAAGATATAAGAGCCAGAATACCAGGAAGCCAACTATGATATAATCTCCTAGAAATGTTTGCATAAACAAAACCAAAACAATATCAATATCAATGAACATAATAGCATGGAATGGATGAAAATGAGTAGATGCCATCTTTAGAACTACAGACAAGTAATTACTGCTGAAAGGAGAATTAACCTTTTATAGGGATGAGAACTTTTATTGAGTGTTCAATGCCGAGGCAGTCATGGACTATACATACATAACCAGAGAGATTATTTTCAGAAGAAATATGTGTGTATGCATATATATGTATGCATACATGTATGTATATAGTAATCAAAAAAAGGACGAAATTATCTTTGGAGTTGAGGTCATAGAAGAGGTTTAAGGGAAAGATAAATGGGGAAACATGGAGTGAGAAAAAGAAAGGTGCGAGTGATATAATTCTATTTCTATTTAAAAATGTTAAAGCATAAAATAAAACCGGGGGAAAAGGCTCTAAATGAGAAAGACTTTCTAGGAACAAAACCAGCATCTGTGTACTGTCTTTGCAAGTTCAGAAGTTATCTGAGAACAATGAGCCAGATGTGGCAGAAATATCACATTACAAGGATGCAACTCCTATCCTTTGCGAAATGTTAGTAGTCAATAGTTTTCTAGTGGGGATAGGAACCCTTGAGCATCACGAAGATCTGTGACTGACTACTGAGAGGCCCAATCATGTACAGGCCCAAAGCAAGGAGATTGTGATTAAAACGACTGTGTTACCCCATCATGTAGAAAGCATCATGCTACTCTTTTTTTCTTTGGAACACTGACCACAAAGGCGTAACAAAGCTGTTACATTATTTCTACCATATCCTCTTTCTTGATGTGCCCTGAATCCAAGAGGGGATATATATATATATATATATATATAGATAGATAGATAGATAGATATAGATATAGATATAGATATATAGATATATATAGATATATAGATATAGATAGATAGATAGATATAGATATAGATATAGATATAGATATAGATATATATGGCCCTGGTTAAACTTAAACTCAGTGAATCATAAGACATAAAGATATGAATGTGAGAAATGTATGTATATGTATATACACACACACACACACACACACACACACACACATATATATATATATATATATATTTAAAGGAGTGGTGTAAACAGATGGGATGAATATAAGAGAATGTCAGAGGTGAGACTATTCAAAATATATTATAAGTATATGAAAATTTCAAATGTATTTAAAAAGCTATTCAATAAAGCAAAAGTATTAAAATAAATTTTCTAACTCAGTCCCAGATAAGTTCCTCTACATATTACAACAAAGGTTTGTAGTATCTTCAGCAAGAGGGTCTTATCATTTTCTTTGATGGACAACTAAGAGAAAAGGCAAAAAATCTGATTATTGTGGAAGCCGCTTGCACTTTATGGACAATCATTCATAAAGAAGCTTCATGCACCTGGTGTTGAAGTTTTTATTAAGTGTCCAATGGCTTATAGGAAGAGATTATCTGAACATCTTTTACAACTCTATTTTTATTACTTCTTTTACTTTTTAAAGATTGTGATATAATTACATCATTTTTTCTTTGCCTTACCTCCTAATAAACCTTACCTTTTCTTGTTCTTTTTTCTTGCACCTAATCTAGCAATCAACTAATCTAGCACATGCACCAAATTTGGAATGTGAGGCAGTCTAGAAGTGAGTGAAAATATATATGAGGATGTATATGGGTTGCTTGAAAAATGTCATTTTGTGCAGAGGGTTTGAGAATTGGGAGAATTCCTATCTGCAGGTGTACTGGAGCCATTGATAGTAGAAAGCAAGGACCACTGTAGTTTACTCTGGAATTTATTTACAGACATTTTATTTTTTATCATTTTATTTCGAAATGTCTATGTGTCTTAAACTTATTTTATCTTTATTACTCTCTATTTCTTTACAGGGTTTCTACAACCATTTTTCTACTCTAACCAGTCTTCCATTCTTTGTCCATTACTCACTCTTATCAAGTACTGTACCTCTCATTTTGCTGGAAATAAGTGTACATTAAAACTCTCCATGCTGTCTGTTACTGGCAAGACATTTTTTTTTTTAACTTATCCAAGCTTTTATCATTTCCCGTGGTTGCATTGGGGTTTCCTTCTTTTTGAAGTACCTCTACTCTTTCATCTATAAATTCAAAAAGTATTCTGGTTTTGTTTTGAACCAAGAATCAGGAAAGGAAATAGGAATTCAAAGGAGAATAATGTCCCCCTGAATGCACTCCTGCCTTCTGGTCTACCATCAATCACATCCTAACATCTTACCTCCTCAGCCTGACCTTTTCATTGACTCCCTTCCATCAGCATATAAAAACATAGGGTATAAAATACTGAGTAACTCCCTCTGTTCACTACCTACTGAAGCATTATCTTGCCTCCTTCCTATCCATTTCTTTTCAGTGTTTAGTCCTGTTGCTGAAGTATTTTCAGTAGTCAGTATGAGAGTATGTTTTTCATCTCACATTCTTGCTTTCATGGTACCTCCTGTCTATAATTGTTAAAAGTTACATATGACACCTCAGTGGTTTTTCTTATGGTTCTTTTCTTAATAAATTATTGTTAACATGTTTGGTAATTTATCAGAATAATCCCAATCATCTCTTAATTCTTGATGATAACTTTCAGCATTCATTCTCTCAAATTTTATGCCTCGTCCCCCCATTTTATTTAGTGGCAGGTAAACATGTTAGCACACAAATTTATATATTTTCAATGTGTGTTATTATTAATCTTCAATGGATAGATCAGTCTAATCTGTTATCAAAATTGTTATGTATGTTGTGAGATAGGGTTAGTAGAAATGAGAAAGTTCCATCATTAACTGGGTTTCATTTATGTAGTATATCAAAGAATGGAAGAAATCAAGAGTTGCATAGTCACATGGAAAGCTGGTTTTATGGTAGATGAAAGGTGTATTACAATTAGGATAATGGTGCATATTTGCTTTGGGAAGTACAATGACAGGGAGGACCAAGGATTCTCTTTTGTTTATAAAGAGGTCATTGTGATTAAAGCACCATTTCCAAGGAGACTATCTGTGTAACTATTCAGGAAGAGTTAAAATGATAGAAATAATGAAACCAGAAAATAAGTATTAAGAAAGATTTTGTTCATTTGGTTTTGGTTTGTAAAAGGTGTAAATATGGTTTTTATTAGAGTATATGGGTTGAGTTAATAAGAAATATTAAATAAGAGGGAACACACACACACACACACACACACACACACAGAGAGAGAGAGAGAGAGAGAGAAAGAGAGAGAGAGAGAGAGAGAGAGAGAGAGAGAGAGAGAGAGAGAGAGCAAACAAACTCTTTATTGAAGAGATAAAGTGGTTCTGAAACAGAATGGGGCCACCAAAGCTGAATGGAAACAGGCATTCCTTGGGTACGTATTGATCCCAAGTGGAAATAGGCATTACAGGTTTGCGTTCAGAAAGGATAAATCTGAGCAATACAAAACAGCACAGCCCCTGGTTGAGGGATGGGGCCACCCACTCATCTCCAAAATTTTAACCCAGAATTGCTCCTATCTAAAGGAAATACAGGGACAAAGAGTGGAACAGAGACTGAAGGAAAGGCAATCCAGAGATTGACCCACCTAGGGATCAATCCCATATTCAGACACCAAACTTAGACACTATTGCTGATACCAAAGAGTGCATCCTGACAGGAGCCTGATAGAGCTGTCTCCTGAGAGGCTCTGTCAGAGCCTGACTAATACAGATGTGAATGCTCACAGCCAACCAACCAGTAGACTGAGCACAGGGTCCCCAATGGAGAAGTTAGGGGAAAGACTGAAGGAGCTGAGCGTGTTTGCCACCCCATAGGAAGAACAACACCAACCAATCAGACTCCCAGAGCTCCTAGGGACTAAACCACCAACATTGAGGGACCCATGGCTCCAGCTACATATAAAGCAGAGGAAGGCCTTTTCAGACATCAGTGAGAGGGGAGGCCCTTGGTTCTATGATGCCTTGATGCCCCAGTGTAAGGGAATGCTAGGGTTGTGTGGCACTAGTGACTGGATGGGGTAACACCCTTGTGGAGGCAAGGGGAGGGAGATGGATAGGGGATTTGCAGAGGGGAAACCAGGAAAGGGGATAACATTTGAAATGTGAATAAATAAAATATCCAATGATGATGATAATAATAGTAATAATAGTAATAGTAATGATAATAATAGTAATAATAATAATAATAACCACCCAGATAAGAATTCTTAGGGCACATGTGAACATCTGGAAAACTAATGAGACAGAAGATAGAGAATTAAAACTTATTTGCACCAAATAGACTCCTTGAAAAAAGGGATGAGGGAGTTACAAAGAAAACAAAGCCACTAATACATTTCCTGGGGATTTTGAGTTTATATGGGTGTGAGTTGACAGCTTCTCTTGAGGCAGGGATACTGTGTAGATGTCATGCTGGCCCCGGACTGTGGTGACACACTAAGGAATTGCTCTCATATGTTGATCACCTCATTTCTCCCCCAGATCAGCTTTATCTGTACAAGTTTCTGCTTGCACTGGCTCTTCCTGCGCCAGCACTTTCGCTATAACAGGCCAAGGAATGCAGAGCTCTCCTCCAAGGCCTGTGTTGGCAGAAAAGTCTTTCATGAAATTTCAGTTTGAACTCAGTAGAGCTTGTGATCTCTCACAGAAGAATTATATTGAATTAGATTTAATTATTTTTGCTCGTTATGAAGACCAACATAAAATCCAGCCACAGTAACATTCAGAACAGTGAGGATTGTTTCATACAGTATTAGTGTAATTACTAGTAAATATTTGAGAAAGATGCAAAACATGTTTTTAGGACAACCACAAGAGAATTCCTTGAAATTCAGTGGTGATGGTAAGCAGTCATCTTTGCAGCTTATAAACATGTATAATTATAATGAGAGAAAGCATCTCCTACAATAACTTTAGGTTGGCAATATAGCTCAGTGTTGGCACACTTGCCTGGCATGTACAAAGCTGTAGCTTCAACCTCTATTACTACAAACAATCAAACAAACAAAAACAACAAAACAAATGCTGAATACTGAAATAGCTGATATACATAGCTGATATTATAGATGAAAATAGTCCTCTTTGCACTGATTTTAATTTTACTATATGTTTACTACAGAAAAAACTATATGTAAAACACTTTAAAATATTATAAAATGTTTAAGTTATTTTAACTTTTCCCCATTGTCTTACTTCTAGAAACATAAGACTGATAATCTTAAAACATAAATGAATATCATTCAATTAAATATTTTAAAAAAGTTTTATCAGAAGGAATAAACAAATTTTACGACATTCATTAATGTGAAGTTATTTACACTATTAATATAGAATTTCACTATATTTTTAGTGAAAAACTAGTTGTACATTGGATGTGGTCTCAGGTACATATATTATACCTGTAATAGTGTATGGTCGCACTTCGACTAGAATAAAAATGCTAAGATTCAGTGACTCTGGCTCCTGAACTTTTACTGTGATTTCAATGTGAAACAAACCCCACAGGCTCATAAGATTCCACGTGGTCCCCAACTGGTTGTTTTATTTGAGGAGATGAGAGGCGTGATTAAAGGGTCACTGGAGGGCAATTCTTGAGGTTTACAGCCACTCACTCCTCCCCCTGTTCTGGGTCTTGGCTGCCAAAATCCTGTAACCAAAAACTAGGACATGCTTCAGTAGTCACTTTGTTACCTGCCACAGTGTCTTCCCAGCCATGATGGACTGTATCTCTGAAACAAAACCAAGGTCAGTCTTTCCTCCCATAATTTGCTTTACTGAGCTTTTCCTTTGGTCTCTTTGACCAAATGCCTGATAAAGAGAAATCGGCTCCCCAACAGCCTTCCTGCCTTCTGTTGTCTGCAGAGCTGCCTCAGGAAGTTCACAGGGCACACATAAGGAAGAGAAGCCCGAACACTTTACTCAGGGAAGCTTAGTGAGAAGAAAGTACTTAGATGAAGGAAAGAAACTGCAAGACATATAAAAATTGTGGAAAACTGGGAGAATTAACATTAGGGATTAAAGTGAATGGGCAAGTTATAGAGTGATGAGCAAATATATTACAGAATAAATGCATTGTGGTGTTTTTAATAAGAATGGCCCCCATAGGTTCATGGTTGAAATGCTTGCTCATTAAGGAGGGGTTCTACTTGACAGAGATTAGTAGGTGTGGCCTTGTTGGAGGAAGTGTGTCACTGTGGGCGTGGGTTTTGGGGTTTCAAAATCTCAAGCCAGTCCCCATGTCTCTCTCTCCCTGCTGCAAACCATCCAATCCACATGTAGAATATAGCTGTGGACTTTTCCACATGCTCCAGTTCCCAAAATAATGACTCTGAGACTTTCTATGAACAACTGCCTAGGCCACCAGTTTTGGCTCATTCTCATTCGCTCATAACTCAATTATCCTGTGTAAACTAGTCTAAGTTCTGCCAAATAGCTGGTTACCTCTCCTCAGTTTCATGGATCTGTCTCCTCAGAATTTGGGTGGAAGTTCTTTCCATGCCTAATTCGATCCCAGAGTTCTTTTCTCCATACTGGAACTCTGACATCCTCTTTACTCTCTCGGCTTTTTAATTGAAAGATGATGCTTCTACACAGCATACAAGGGAACTTACTCCACAGTAGAATTCTTGGCTCCTTCTCCAGCATCATGTCTGCCTGTGTGCTACTATGCTTCCCTCCACAACAATAGTAGATTAAACTCATCTAGTTCAGTCCCAATTAAACATTTTCCTTTATAAGAGTTCAGGGTTAAGGTTAGGGTTAGGGTTAGGGTTAGGGTTAGGGTTAGGGCTAGGGCTAGGGTTAGGGTTAGGGTTAGGGTTAGGGTTAGGGTTAGGGTTAGGGTTAGGGCTAGGGTTAGGGTTAGGGTTAGAGTTAGGGTTAGGGTTAAGGTTAGGGTTACGGTTAGGTTCATAGCATCTCCTCACAGCAATAGAAACCCTAATTAAGACAGGTATGAGAAGGAAAGGAGTAAAACAAGTTGTGCATTAAAAGTATACTCTGATTACCAGTTCTTCCTTTCCTAACAGAATATCCATGATGAAGTAACTCTTAAGTTTTTACAAGATACTTTGGCACTTTATGAAATGTAATTAAAACTGTATTGTAAAGAACCTTAGAATTAAAATCCATTATGCAGTGAGATTAGCTAAAGCCAAGGTCTTTATATCTCAACTAGCTTCTGAACATCCATGCAATTAGCATAGCTATTCTGGAGCTGTGTATCTTTGCCTTAGGTAAAATGTAGGTAAAGGCACCATTTTTGTTGGTTTTGCTGAATTTGAGCACCTCATATTCTGTGGCTGGCTTTTAACTTATTCTTTAGTAAAGGCTGCTCTTTAACTGAACTCTTGATCTTTCTGCCTCTATCATCCAGTTTCAGGGATTAGAAGCATACTCACCATGCCTTTATAGATGGACATTATTTTGCACATGTATTCATTCATCATTTTATTAGTATGGATGCCAGCTAATTTTTATATACTAGTAAAAATAATCTTTACAGCTAACTATTGAGATATTTCTCTTTTATTTATTGTATGACTATGAGATTTGAGATATGCATATTTTCCACTGGTTGTTTCTGCAATCACTTTCAATTTATTTTGACTCTCTATTATATAGGGCCTCTCACTAAACCTAGAGTTTTATTAATTTCTGAAAATCTAGCTAGCTAGCTTACCTTCGAATTGACCTATCTCTGCCTCCAGAATGTTGAGATTATAGGCTGTCACCATGCCTAGCAGGTTTCTATGTAGGTTTTGGGGATCCAAACTGTAGAAAGTATTATTTATATACACTGCTTTTGAGATATTTCTTGCCTCTTCCTTAAATAAAAAATTGGAAAAACTAGGTGTAGTTTCACTCTTTTAAAGATAATAATTAATCATAACTTGTTTACATGCTAAGTATTTATGCACATAAATATTAGCATGCATGTGTAGCTATCAACATATAAAAAACTTCTTGTAAAATTTAAAAAACAGAAATATGTTTTTACTACTAATAGTAAGTAGGCACAAATCCTGGATATGTAGCACCACCTCACAAGGCTATGGTCCTTGAACTTTTTATATGCTACAGTCATTTGCACTTCTCCTTTTGATTGTTGACTATTCATCAAGTTAACCCAGTTATTGTTTGGCTTCACTGGTATTTAGTTTTTGGAGAACTTTATATATTCTATATATTAATCTACTGTTACATATAAAACAAATAATGAATTGCTACCATTCCATAAGCTGTGTCTTCACTTAGCTATTTTTTTCCCTTTGTACATAGATCAGTTTGAAATCTTTAAGCTAATTTTAAAATATGTGTAAATCATAAATTATATATTTCAGAGAGCTCCCAAATCTATATTCTGTTAATTTGTCTTGCTCTCAGTGAGGGTTAATATTTTCGAGAAGTGGAGCCTCTACATTTACTTAGCATGGGCTTTGATCCCTTAATTCTAGAACATTTCATTCTTTTGACCCAACAATCATTCTGTGCGTATGCCTCTCTCCCTATGTCTTAGTTAGTGTTGTACTGCTGTGGACAGACACCATGAGCAAGATACTCTTATAAGGACAACATTTAATTGGGGCTGGCTTACAGGTTCAGAGATTTATTGCATTATCATCAAGGTGGGAGCATGGCAGCATCCATACAGGCAGAGCTAAGAGTCCTACATCTTCATCAGAAGACTACTAGGAGAAGACTGGATTCCAGGCAGCTAAGAAAAGTATCTTAAAGCCCATGCCCACAGTGACACATTTACTCCAAGAGGGGCACACCTACTCTAACAAGGCAACACCTCCTAATAGTGCCACTCCCTGGGCCAAACATATACAAGTCATCACACCTTAGATCATGAGTTTTAAGACAAGAACTTCTGCCATGAGCCCACTTACATGAGTTTCTAGCTTTTTTGAATCTAATGGCTTTTGAGAGATAATAACAAAAAGTATAATGTTTTGTTTCTAGCAGATATGATGTAGGTATTTCTATGCTGATGAATGCAATGTACAATGGGTAAAAAGTATCAGTTTCTTTTTTTTCTCTGGGTGATAATAAATTCATGCATGTTACTTCTCAATTTTGTAAGACATCAGTATATTAACTTATACTCATTGCCTAATTACTTCCCCATGTACTCTCTTTATATTGTTTAGAGTTGATTGTTATCCCCATAGATTATATGAAGACTAACTATCCCTGCTTCCTCCATGTAATAAGAAATAGAATTTTGTAGATCTGCAATTATTGTTTAAATCATCCCAGACATATGATCATAAGTTGCAAACCTGAAATTTAAATTATTTGGCTCTCAGGCTCATCCTAAATAGAGTATAGTGTTTAGTTTACAATATTTATTTCTACGATGATATTTGAATATTTTCCACTTAACATTTTGGCTCCCAATGTTCCTATAAAGAGATGAATGGATGGACCTATATCATAATATGTAGATTCTTCATGTTCATTATTAATATTAACATGCTGAAAGAAAAGAATAATAATGATAGAAATAGAAGCATTTTTCTATCTCTGTAGTATATTCTTAATTAAGAATACTTAGTATACTTAATTAAGAAAATATATTAGAGGAAGCATATATATATGTACATATATACAGAGAGAGATAGTGTGTGAGAAGAAATAACCTCACTGTAAATATTTATAGTGTTGTGTATTAGCAGACAAATGATGATCTTCAAAGGGTACTTAAGAAAAAATATGGACTAAGGTATATTGGAGGATTTGAAGCTCCAATATGTTTTAAGTTGTTTGCATTCACTTTGATAGAGTCACAGAACAGAGGTCGCAAAATGTATTTAATTTCATGGTAGTACAAGTATTCAATGTTAACTGTCTTATACTACATAAAAATTATTTTAGCACAGAATTTTCATTATTCACTTTTTACTTTTGTGTATTTCACTACCAGCTCACTTTCATTCACTGAAGACGTGTGTGTGTGTGTGTGTGTGTGTGTGTGTGTTTGCTTCATTTGTTTATTTATTTAATTGAGACATAGTCTTACATTGTAGCACAGGCAGTCCTGGAATTTGCTGTGTAGTCTGTGCAGTCTAGGCTACATATGGCCTCATGGTGATCCATGTGTCTCATACATTTGAGTGCTGGGATTCAATTTTGAATCACCATGTTGACACCCCATTAAAGATCTGCAGCCTCCTGAAGTGTGAGGAAAAATAAAGTCTCTTATTGAAGTCCTTCAGAATTACATGTTGCTATGGCAGCCAAAACAAATCATTTCATTATTTAAATTACACCCAAATAATTTTTAGATTCTTAATTGGACTTCAGAGTTATTGAACTTTGGAAATTCAGTCTATTGAATTGATAGTAATCTACTAAAACAGCTTATATTGTTGCCTATAGATTACAAAAAATGCTATATACTTTTTTTACAGTAATACTAAGATAATTTTAAAAATCATTTAAAGAAATACACCTGAATAATTAACTGTTTTAGATCAAAGGACTTTTGAAAGCTTAGGCGTGGTATGGTGAAATGTATTCCTACCTTGTAGGCAACTGCTTCTTCACTGTATGCTCTCATAGCTAATAGAATATGGGAAAGGTGGATGGTGTTTATTTTTGTAGAAGTATGAATCACATTATTATGATCTGCATGATCTTATCTAAGCTTACTTCCCAAAGGTCCTATCACCAAATATTTGTAGACAGGGGCTTTATCTTCAACACACAAATTAAAGGACAGAGTGTTTACTCTTATCTATTATACTATATTGTAATAATTTCCACTTTGCTCTCAGATGTTCAGCTTTAAAAAGAATAATTTTACATGTATACACAAGCATTGATTTATAGTTCCCTGTCAACAAAATAAGATGTTTAAAACAAATATCTCTTTCAAACAGCTGCAGGGATCATAATACAATCTATATTTTTAAACTTTATAATTGTATATATTTTTATATATTAACAATCCCACACTTTTACTCTTCACTATTTCACAAATGGATATGAATTTTAATGAGTAGTAAATTGTATCTTAATAAAAATGGAGTTGGGCTGGAAATATTTATTTGAATTTGGATCAAGAGGGGCTTTGCAGTTTGTGATCTGCCTAATTGAACTAAGTTACACATTTATAAGTTGAAGATCTACATGTATTTGAAATCCCTTAATGTGGTCAGGATGGACTTTGGTGATTTGCACCATGTAAGTCACGTGAAGAACAAAATTAGCCTGAGTAAAATACCACACAATGAACCTCAAGAAGCCTGAGACATGACTTCCTCGAAACTCTTCCTAGCTTTACAAGTTAAGGAAGTCATTTCTCAGCCTGTGTAGCACAGTAACAGAATCTCACCTACTTATTGTGAGTAAAGCCATGTGTTTGGTGTCAGTACTGAGACAGGAAAACAGAAAAGACACTTCTCTCCAAGTTGGCCATCAAAGGCAGCATTACACATGATTCTGAAACAGATTCTCATTTTAATTTCCCTTAAAATGGAATGACCTATTCACCTCAGTCTATGGAGTTCATAAAAGTGGGAAGAGACATATTTGTTTGTTTTTCTCCATCACATACAACCATGGGTGAAGAATAAAATGATTAGATGTATAGAGCAGTATAGAACTTGAATATCTTTTGATTAATGATCTAAGATTCCCTGGTTTTTTTTATTAGAATCAAGGAATAAAGAGTCAATACTCAATAGATTTGCATTATATAATGAGCAAGGAGAGAGTTAGCTAACAGGAAAAAGAAGCCATGATAATACATAAACTGGAATTTTAGAAAAAAAAGATCTTGTGTTTAGTTAAATAGACTGGCAATCACCTTGGTTAAAAATAAGTTAGGCTATTAAAATATCAATAGATTATTGTGTCTTGAAATGAAGTAGGAATATGATCAGGCCATCACAGAGGAGCAGGCAGAAGTTTGGAAAGAGTGGGAAGAGGAAGGTGTGTGAGAGTAACCTCATATAACGAAAGTGCTGCAGACGCATAGGCTTCTTTCCTGAGAGTTATAATATAAGTACAAAATAGCTACAGGAGATAAAAAAAAATGAACACCCTATTAGCCTTACAGAAGTAATGCTGGATTGGAGAATGTGACTTTAATGTGGAACATTCTGTTCTGTACTGGACTCAATCCTGCGCAAACTAGAAAATTTATGAAGGACAATTTAGTGAGAGAAGAAGATAACTTGTGTCAAGTATACAGTCTCCAGGTGGAGATAAAGCTATGCTATCCTGATGGATCTACATCAAGTTCGCATAGAAGATCCCAGTAATGCAGTTCCTCATGTTATGCTGACTCCTAACCATAAAGTTATTCTTGTTGCTACTTAGTAACTTTAATTATGCTACTGCTATGAATCATGAAGCCAGTACCTGATATGCAGAGTGTCAGATATGTGACCCCTATGAAAGGGTAAATCAACCCCCAAATAGGCTGCAACCTGCAGGTTGAGAACCACTGTAATAGACACACCAACCGGACATATCTGCACCTAAGGCTCAGGAAAGACTGAGGAAGAGGGAGTAGAAAAGTTCCTAGTACCAAATGATCAAGGAGTTTTGGGTGAGATGGTGTGTCTTGGTAAAGTTAGGAATTATAACCATGAGGTCTTGTCTACATAGGTAACTAAACATGAACAGAACAAGAAAGACACCAAAAAATGGGCATAGGAAAATCCATAAGGCCGTAACCCTACGTAAAGAACTATAAGCAACTAAGGAATGCCCAGAGTAGGAGAAATGGTCTTCCCCATGGCAGAGAAGATCAATTGTTCGCTTAATACTAAATGGTCAGTTCTGAATATATATATTTGTGCATATGTATATATGTATATGTATATATATATTTTGTGCATATATGTGTGTATATATATACACACATATACATATGTATATGTATATATGTGCACAAAAATGAGGAGTTGAGAAGCCATGCATTAGTGACGAAAATGAACAATTTAGACTATTGTAACAATGCAAAGAATAAAGCCATACTGTTTCATTGTATTTCACCTCTAAGCATTTGCAGGTATGGGAAGATCAATAGAGTAAAACTTGGACAAGCTAATTATGCTTTTAGGGAGTAATAATCACTGTGGGGGTGACACTGAAGGTGGAAGAATATAACATAAGATGAGGATACTTTGATGGTGATGATAATGAAGTTCATTTGTATAGAAAAAAACGAACAAAATTTGCAGACTATGGTACTTCAACATCGATTGATTTACTGCTTCTATTTCCTATGAGTGGGCGATAAGTTAATTTTCTTTATTTATTTTCATGCTTTTAGTCATCCTGAAACTCCCCATGCTGGTTGCTACAAGGTTGTGATGTTTTGCTACCGTCTTTCATTTTACTCCTGAAAGAGAAAAGAATAAAGGGTTCAGAGAAGGTAAATGTAGTAAGACTCAGAGGAGCAAAACTTTTGCCGGCTAGATAATCTCAACACAGGGAATAGTTCATTTATTCCTCTGTGCTGGGCCAATGTAATATAAGCTACAAAAAAGTCAAGGCTTTAACTATAAAATGTTTAATTTTTTTATGATTCTCAGGATCAAACCATACTGAGCCAGCACTCTACCATCGTGTTACATTCCAGTGTCTAAACCAAGGCTGTAGAAGTGAGTTCTCTAAAGGATGTCTAAGTGTTAGTTTTATTCATATAACAAGTGATCACGGAAATAAGGCAGAACTATTCCTATTGGGGGGGAGGGTGCTATGGGTCTACTAACCTACCGGTCTTTCTAACTATGTAGCATGGGCTAGTAAATCCTTCTGGCAACTGTCCCTCATATCATTGGTTATCAAAAGTAGGAGTGTAAGAAGAAGGGCCTTTCAAAGTTTTTTTTTTTAAAGCAATTAACATTTAATAGAATTTCAAGATTTCTATCCATTAAACCATATTGAAAGTTTGCTCAATTTAAATTTTAAAAAGTATTATCTTATTTGAAATGGAAATACCCTTCCACTCCTACCCTCACCCCCAAATAGCATTGCTCAAGTAGCAAATACATTTATAATAACTTTCAATGTCTCAGGTAAGTATGCTAATAGTACCTTTGAGTAGTTAATTTTTTTTTTATGTTGCAATATCCCTTTGCTTAGAAACAAAGTTAATTGTTCTCTTGACATTAAATTGGTCATGGAAAATACAAACACACGAAGGAAAGTTACATGTGCCTATGTGAAATTATCTAGTGACACATGTGTTTCATATGCCTAATATAACATTGTCTTAGTACAATGCCAAGAACTAGAAAGTAAGATTCCACTACGATTGAATTTACTCCAAGACACTGGAGGCGATGATGGCTTTTGCTACACTTGGCAGATGAAAAGAAGTCCAGATGAATAAAGCAAAAAAAGAAAAAGTGTCCAATAAATTGGTTGGCATCAGAGGTTCTTTGGAATTTCATATTTATGCAGCCATCTCAACAAGGTAAAATTTAGGAAACAAAATCAAAATAGAGCACTGCACTATTTCTTTGATGTGTGAGAAAAGTAAAGCTATGCAGGAGTTTTCTTGTTGTTTGTTTTCCTTGGCTTTAATGGATGTGTATTAAGAGCAAAATTCAAATTTAGTGAGAAGTTACCATGTTGTACTTAAGTGCAAAGTTAAATTGTCTGATTAAAAAAAATTCTCTTTATTACTCAGGAAGCTGATCTAGGAACATGCAAATTACATTTTAGTAAGGATAGAACATCAAAATTGGTATTCATCTATGACAGAAAGTCATTAAGTGTATGTTTAGAACCATCAGGACAAAAGAAGATAATAGTGAAGAAAAGCTATTAAACCAAAATTGCACAGCATTATTACTAATATTCAAATGTTCTAGTTGAATTGACAAGCTCTACCTAGATTGGATAGAAGTTTCATTAAAGTGTTATGGATAAATGATGAGCTTGGTTAATAGAATTCATAGTTATGTAGTCTGCCAAGGTGTTTCTTTAAAAGAGGTGTTATATTTTTAATTTTGTATGCACGTATGTATATGCATGCGTGTTTGTTTGTGTGTGTGTGTCTTTGTGTAGGCACATGTATATGAGTGCGGGTGCCCATGAAAGTCTAATACCCCTTTATCTCCAGTTATAGTTGCTTGTAAGCAGCCTGCCATGGGTATAGGGAGTTCCTCTCGTCCTCTGGAAGAACAGTGTGCATTCTCATCTTCTAAGGCATCACATAAACCCAAGTTTTTTTTTTCTTCTCTATATTTTCCATGATTGTTATCATTATTTATATCCAACCACAGTTTGCCCTCCCTCTTCTTCCCCTCGTCCCCCTACTTCCCCTCCCCACTACATTCACTCCACCTCTGTTTATATTAAGAAAAGGGCAGGCATATCAAGTTGCAGTAAGACTAGGCACCTCCCTTCCTCATACTAAGGCTAGACAGGACAACCCAGTAGGAGGAAAAGGGTCTCATAAGCAGGCAAAAGAGGTAGAGACAGCCCCTGCTTCCACAGTTAGGATTCCTACAAGAAGACCAAGCTACGTCACTGTAACATATATGTAGAGGATCTAGATAAGTCCCATGCTGGCTCCCTAGTTGTCAGTTCAGTCTCTGTGTGCCACTGGGAGCCCAGCTGAGTTGATTCTGTGGGATGTCTTATTATATCCTTGTCCCCTCGGGTTCCTACAATCTCTTACCCTTTTCCGAAGGATTTCCCTGAGGTCTCTCTAATGCATCTGTTTTTTGCAGTTACTACACGAAGCCTCTCTGATGACAAGTAAGCTAGTCAACAATTTATGAGTATAGTAGAATATCACTAAGAATCATTTTATTGACTTTTTCTCTTCAGCCATGTTTGGTTCTATCCTAGGTCTCTGGGTCCTGAGAGAGATGGTTTCCCTCTCAGGATATGAGTCTCAAGCTGGATAATCATTGGGTGGCCACTCCCAAATTTCAGCACTACCTTTACCACAGCAAGTCTTGCTGACAAGACAAATCATAGGTCAAAAATTTTAAGGCTGGGTTGAGATTCCAGTCCCTCCTCTAGAAGTCTTGTCTGGCTATGTAAGATGAACAATTCAGGCTTGCTTTCCCTCATTTCTAGGAATTGTAGCTCATTTCAAGCTTGTAGGTTCCGGATGGTTTCCATTGCACTAGATTTCTAGCTTGTCCATGAGATGCCACCCTACCAGGTCCAGTTGTCCATTCACCCTCTCCCCACTTGAACCCTCTGGTTCTCATCCCCACTCCCATTGCTCCCCTTTGACCCAAAATTTTCTCTAGTCTATTTCCCCTTTTCAGGGTGACTTGTGCATCTCCCCTTGAGCCCTCCTTGTTACTTAGCAGCCTGTGTCTGTGGATTGAAGCACAATTATCCTCTACTTTACAGCTATTGTCCACTGATCAATGAGTACAAAATATGTTTGTCTTCCTGGGTCTGTAGTCCCAAGGTTTTTCATAGAGATGAAAACTAAACTACTGCAGACCAATTTGAAAATATTTTTTACTCACTGGAATGTACCTCTGATGTGTGACTTCCAGTGTAGTATATGGCCCACTTAGATAGATTGGGCTTTAATTATTTAGGTTTCCATAGACATTTTCATAATTTAATAAACTGATAATCTTGTATGAACTTTTATGACTAATACATTCCTGAATACAGAATGTTGGATTTTTAAAACATTTCACTGATTTTGTGTGTGTGTTTCACATCAGCTCATTTTCCTGTCCCCTTATTTCTGCCCTTCACTCATGCAACCTCCCTCCCAAAATAAAATATACACACACAACAACAACAAAAATAAAACCAAGGAAAGAGAAATGTCTTATCATGTAAGCTATAGAATATAACACTGTGCTTCACATTATATCCCTCTGTCTACATATCATTAGCAAATGCTCATGCAGTGAGTCATTGGTTGGGGTTGAGGGCTCTGGCTTCTGTGGCACCATCGTTATTCAATCCTCACTGGGACTTCTGGCTATCCTGTTGTTGCCCTGTGTCATTTGATCAGCAGGACTGGCCAGTTCAAATGTCCCAATCTTTTGCAAATGATGCAGATTTTGGGGTAGGCCAACTCAAAACCCTGGATCTGGGCCTGGGTGGTAGCTGAACTGGTCTGCATGCCAGCTCTCCCTTAACTGCTCTAGCAGAGTAAGCTTTCCTAATTCTGCCATCAGCAGGAGGCAGGGTTAGCTCTCCTGCTCTCATGCCCTTTGGCTGTCTCACTCCAACCCATACCTCCTGAACCAGCTCCTTTGTGCAGACCAGTCAAGGTGTGGGACCCAGCTCTACTGCTTTCACACCTTCAGGGCTGGCTCATCCATGGCTTTGATATCAGGGCCAGGTCCACTGTGTTGCCCTGGCAAGATGCGGGGCCTCCTCCTGAATACTACAACCAGTGAAGAGACTGGAGAAGTTCATCCGTTCTCATGGCCTCTGGGAGAACAATCCCAACTGCTTCCATTAGCAAGGAGGGAGGGGACAGAGGTCATTCCCCCTCCTCACACTCAGAACACCTTATGGCAGAAAACTGGTGGAGCCTCCTCTCTCTTGCTTACACCCTTGGGGCCGGTTTGCATAAACTCTGACAAACAGTGTCAACTTTGCTGTGATGTCCATGCTAAGTGCAGGGCCCAGTCTCTGAGTGTTGTAGCAGAGCTAGCTCTTCCTAGCTCATGATCCTGTGGGAAGCCTTCCTGACTGCCAGAGGTGGCAAGGGATGGGGGTCATCACGTCCACGTCGGGGCTTCTGCCAACCCGTATCCGATGAGTGGTGGGATCTTCTTTACAACACCTCTGCCCTCATAACTGTTCACTCACACCCCTGCTTCCAAGGTTAGCTCCACTGTGCTGCCTGGTGCAGACACAGGGCCCATTATACTGAGTACTGCCCCTGGTGAGAGATGGGGCCAGCTCTCCAGAGCACCCTTTGCCAGTGAGGAACAGGGGCCAGCCCCTGGACATCCATGTGGTCTCCAATGGCTGCCTTAATTAGGGGACATCTCTATGTTCACTACTGGTAATATGAGCCACAGACATCCACACTGGCATCTGACACTGTATACTCATGGACTCAGACATGGCCCTCAGTGGCAGCTCAGGCCGGGACCTACCTCATCATGGCTCCAGGTGGCAGAGCTGTCCACTCACAACAGGCTATTCCTCTCTACCCTAGGCTCCCAAGTTCCATCATTCTTCATAATGCTCGAGCTGCTCCACTTCTTTTTCTCTACCGTCTACCCACCATATACTGGCACATTGTAGTGTCCCCTGCTGCAAGCTATTGATGTGGTTAGCAGGGCCCTGGGTGATATTCTTCCACACTACATGTTGTGGTGGCAAGCAGGTGGCTGCAGCCCACCTGTACCATGCACTGGAGGGCAGGTCTATAGGTGGCATGGCAGTCCACAGGTCCTTGTCTGTATGGTGGTAAGCAGGGCTCTGTGCTTCTATAACCTGTATGTGCCACAGGGTGGAGGGAGAGCAAGTCTATGGGTGTCTCTCCCTATCTCAATCATGGGACATGAGGAACCACAGGTCTCTGTTTTCTCCTCCCACACACTGTGCTGCCTGGATTTGATTTGGTTTTAAAGTATCCACAGATTCAAACAGTTTTAGCCATGAAGCCAGACATCACACAGAGTTCAACAAAGGATGCCATTTACTATGCCCCTGCATGATATAAGAACAACAGCACAACAAGATGTGTTTGTCCGTTGCCAAGGGGGTATAATCATAGTGTTTATCTCAGAAAGACATGTGCACTCATCTTTAAGATAAAGAACTTTACTGTTTTAATTTCTGTGGATAGACAGCATGACCAAGGCAGCTCTTATAAAGGAAAACAATTAATTGGGGTTGGTTTCAGAGGTTCCGTACATTATCATCATGGTGGGAAGCATGACAGCATCCACATAGACACAGTGCTATAGGAGTTGAAAGTTCAATGTAGGTAGCATTACCCTAGTTGCTACATATAAATAATATTTCAAAGCTAAGACCAAAAGAATGAATAAAAATGTGTTAGGTGAAAGCACAGTAGTGTGATGGAGGGACTTTTATTTATTTTGGTATTAAGCTGTTCCTAATATATCAAACATTTAGGGACCATCCTTCTTTTAAGGAAACAAACAAACAAACAAAATGAAATCCATCAACAATCCTAGGAACAAGTGACTTTACATGGCAAGAGTGTGGTACGAGAAAGGGTGAGAAAGGGTGGTGGTTGTATTAGGTGTAGCTTCCTCTTAGCGGTTACTTGCTCTGAATATTTCATCCTACATTATTTACCTAGAGTTTATATTTATAGAGCTACTGATATCTTCCTGTACATCTTTCCCCAACTGTGTGAAAAGTAGTTCTATCTCTTCATAAACAATTTACTTATGAACTTAGACTTAAAGAAAGCCAGGGAATTTGAGCTAGGGGGTTGTTTAGGAATTATGACTGATGTTACATCATGCAAGACAATCCTAGGGGAAGATTCTCCCAAATCTATGAGAGCTTGTCTCACCATTAACAGAACGAACACCCCGGGGAATGTGCCTCTTCTTTCCTCAATCTGATATTTCTAGAACTCTCATCATATCTCTACATGTCTGAGAGTACCTGAGAAACATGGTTCTCAATAAGCCCTGCAGAATGCTTCCAGCCTCTGCACATCTCAGGTCCACCATCAATTATCACATATATGTAAATCAATATCACTCAGGATCTCTGTTACTTATATGAAAACAAAGAAAAAATTTAGGTGTAGTAGAAATATGTATTTGGGAGGAAAGGAAACAGGTGGATTGTGGGAGTCTTGATCTTTGATGCCTGTCTTTGTAAAGAGATGGTCGTCTAACTGAGGTAAGAAAATCCTGTAGGCTCAGCAACTAGAGTTCTCCAGGAAGCAGAAACAACAGCTCAACAGTCACAGTGTAGATCAAAACTGGGAAGTTTTGTCGTTGACTTGAGCAATTATAGTTAGGCAAAGAGGTTCAGAGTTATTTCTAAGAGACATTAAAGTGCTTAAAATTCATGGATGAATACAAATCATTGTATTTTTTCTGAGTGTTATTTTCAGTGTAGTGTTAGTGAAAAGTAAAGAAAGTTTGAAAAATGTGCTTATTAATTATTTCAAAAATCAAAATAAGTTATAGTTGCAACAATAGCTGCAAAAGGATGTATTTGTTCCTCTCAAGAATAAGCCCTTTTCAGAAAGAATTGCACTAAGAATAAGGTGGTTGAGATAACTAAGAGTCCATGGCTTGCAGCGATAGAGAAAATTTATTGCACAAACTTAAATAAGGTTTTTTTTCTTAGTATCATCCTTAAGAAGTTATCATAGATATATTTATATAACTCTTCATATGATTACTAAAATATTCACTATAAAAAACTTCTTTATCTTCTAATATATTTACTGTTGTTTTCTGTGAGTAATTTAAAGTGGTAAGAATCTTGAAAGCAAGTATGAAAAGTTACTTTGATTATTGTGCAAACTTAAATATATATGTGTGTGTATCATAATGTTTTTAAAGAAATGTAGAGATACAGGGGCCTGAGTCCATATTTTTGTAACACTGCAGGACATGGGATAGGGAGTAGGGGTTGGGTTGTTTGTTTACTGAACCAAGTATAAGTATAAAGTACATTCCAATAAAACTCTTCATTTCATTCAAGGCTGAAAAATGTAGTTGCCTTAGGGATTTTCATATTTACAAAGTATGCATGAGGTAATCTTGTTTAAAATATTTCCCTCTTTGTATATTATCTATTAGGTTTTTTTTTTGCAAAAAGGGTTTTAGATTGAGCAGATTGTATTATATTTAAGAATGCATATTATATATGCATATATCAACAATCTGAAAGTCCATGAATTTGAAAGAGAACAAGTTAAGAGAGAGAAAATGGAGGGGAAAATTTATGTAATTATATCATAATCTCAATTGAAGGATTCTGGCTTCAGTTTATACTTGATATCAGATTCTGGATGCAAATAACTACAACAATATATGTTTTCCTATGGAAAAATGGGATATGTATGGATTTTAAAGCAGTATTATAGATTATTTGCATATTCATATCCAGTTTTTTACATGCCTATTCTGAGATCAGAATGAAAAAAAAATGAGAATATGTAGAAGAAAGATACGCAAGTAGCCACCCCAGCCATACCAGGCCTTGGAAGACATAAGAAAGACACACAAGCCCCTGCTTTGGGTGTCACTCTAGTTGACGAATGTATGCCAGAGAGATGGGAAGGTGGAGCACACAGTGGAGAGATAGAAGAGCAAGCTAATCCAAGGGGTTCCTATACTGTAGCTCACACACAGGTGATTGACAATGGTGAGCAACAGACAGATACAAGGAGGGCATTGTGGGGTCGTGGCTCAGGCTGCTACCGAGGGCCATGTCTGGGTCCATGGTCCTGGTGCATCTGGGGTCTGTGTTGATGCCTGTGGCCTGAGTTACTTAACACCAAGTGCCAAAAGAATGTCCATAGTCTGCACTGCCACAGGATAACATGTGTATATGAGTGCTGGGCTGCTGTGTGAGATGGGTAGTATGCTTATATGAATGGCCTCTGCTGCCACTTGAGGCCATAGGGATATTTGGGCCCATGCTGTTGCTGGGACTATGTCTGGGTCCATGGTCCTTTGGCAGCCAGGGTCTATGTTATGTCCAAAGGCCATGCAGATGTCCCTGGTGTGCCTGACACACTGTACTGAGCTGACCCTGCCCCTCACTGATCACCACAATTAGGAGAGGTGGTCCCATTCCTCTCCTGGGTAGCACTGTAGAGCTGACCCTGATGGTAGTTATGAGTGGGTAAGCCAGCCCCAAAGACATGAGAGCTGGCCCCACCTGCAATCTGCAATGGAGTAGTGTGGAAAAGGGAGAGATGCCCTCCTGCCCATCATCCCTCACCAGGTTGAGGGTGAGCTAGTGCTCAGGTAGTTAGAGAAGTGGGGGAGCTGGCCCCACCCCCAAAATGGGACAACATAAGGGAGAGAGGACCTTGCACCTCACCTGGGAGCCACAGCTGAGCAGGTTCTGGTGGTGAATGTGCACATGAGCCAGCCCCAGGGACATGACAGCAGATGAGGGCAGGAGAGCTGGCCATACCCTTCGCCTGCTGTAGCATTGAGTGAGCTAGCATTGGCAATACCAGAGAGCTCACCCTGGTGGCACTGGAGTTGGAGAGCTGGCAGGCTGACCAACTCAGGTACTTCCACTCCAGCATCTTTCTCATCTAGAGCTCATGAAAGGGCTAATCCTGAAGATCCAAAGTTTCAGGGTCACTGGGACACAGGGTAACAACAACATATCCAAAATGAGTCCCCATGAGGATCCAGACCAATGACTCATTACAATGAATATAATGCAAGTAAAAATATATACACAAAAGGGTATACTTTACACTTACACTGTGACACACTACAGTTTCCACAACAATGTGTTTGTTTGTTTTACTTTGCTATGTTATTTTCTATTCTTTTAGGCAAGAGGTTGCTAGGATAGAGGGCAGATGTAAAGGGATGGGGAGATGAGTGAGACTGAGGTGCATAATGTTAAATTCACAAAGAATCAACAAAAATATTTTTAAGGAGTACATGGCTTATTAACAAGAGGATGCCTGTATAACATCTGTATCACACATACCCCCCCCAAAAAAAACATACCCCACACACGAGGCTTTGATAACATCATGGCAGAGAATAGGTGTAAGAGGCAGAGGTCAGGAAAGACCGTCATGAACCAGAGTCTTCTGGATATTACAAGGCCATTACATTCAAAAGCTCACAGCAACTATTGTCCATATGACACCGGCACAAGATCAAAGTGGGAAAACATTTTAGCATTGATGGGGACAGTCTCTTGAGGTCCCACCTCTAGTTCAGTAGCCCTTGGCAGCTGACAGCTTCTCTGGAGAAAGAATCTGTTTCCTCAGGGAAAACTTGCACCTAGTCGTTTGTCAATGCCCTACAACCATGTACACAGAGGCAGTGCTAATCAGACCCAGTCTAGAGAGATGGTTGGTGGTGGCTAAGACTTGATGGTCCTCCACATGACCTGAATTTAGTATCCAGTAGCTATGTCAGATGGCTCACAACTCTGTATAACTCCATATCTGGGATACATGACTCCTCTAGTCTCTGCAGGCATCTGTCCTCATCACTTACCCGCGAACATCTACATGCACACAACACACAGATACATATAATTTATAATGATAAAAATATATTGTTTTTAAAAACATGATAAAAGTGTTCTGACAAAGTGGGGACAGTTTTCAAATAGTGTTAACAAAACAGTTGAAGCAAAGAAAGTTTAAAAGTTAACAGATCCCAGATATTTGTCTCTTTAGAATTTTTATATTATTTTTATTATTATAAAATATAAAATCATATTCAGTAAAGCTATCTAGTACACAGATTTTCCATATTTTTAATTTTTTTCTAAGGGAATCCTTTCTAATTTAGTACAATGAAATACAAAAGCCTTGGAAATTTAGATTTTTCTTTTATTTACAGAATATTTTTGTTGTTGCTATCATTATTACTATCATAAATCATAATTATTTATTATTATTATTATTTATTATCATTATTATTTGCTGGATGGTAAAACTGGTTTCCTGCGTGTAGATATTATCATTAACATAAAAGTCAAAAACAATCCAGCGCACATGTAACTAAATTTATATATTAGATAATTTGAAAGAAAGACAAAAGTCAATTGTAAGTAAACTGACAAAGTTTCATCGTATTTTTTTTTCAGGAAGAAAAATAATTCTTTAACTATATTTTTCAACAAAAAGTCTTAAGGTGCTCTTTGGTCAGGCCACTTACTCAGCAAGTTTAAAGGTTTGATAAAAAATTGTGTTACACTATAACTTTAAACTCATGAAGTAACAATTTAACTTCTGTTCTGTTTCCAGAATTAACTTTATGAGCTTATGGACTCAGTGTAGCAATTACTCATATTTAACAGATCTTTTTTTTTTCTCCGTCTCTAAACTTCTAGTTATTGTTTGGACTGCCTTTTGGGGGGCTTCTTTTAAAAACCTGTCTTCCCTGAAAATGTTCACATTCCTTATCTGAGGTGTCAGTCAATCACTTTGATAAGGAAATCTGTGTTGAGTAATCTGAATGATTCCCTTGACATTTATGCAGTAATGAAACATTTTAGAAAATGTGGCACCTTACAAACTTAAGTGTGAATCTCCCTTAAGAGGTAAAAATAACTACATGGCAATATTAAGGATGAAAGCCATTAAGAAAGCAGATTTGGAAGATTGCGTGATTAAAAATCTTGAATTCCATTCCTAGGACTTGCTTATCTGCCTTGCTTTACTGTGGAAAAAACGATTCATTTCTCCAATTCTAGGAGGCAGTTTTCCTCAAAAGACAGTTTTTGTGACTTAATTGATCTTTGGTGAGGGTGCACAGTAATTTAGGAGCTGGGTGTGCTTTGTTTCGGATTAAATTCTAAAGCAGACATTTATGGGGTAATTCTTCCTCTCTGTTCTCAGCTGCGAAGCCAGTGGGTTGCAGCTCACTGCCAAGCAGTCAAAGGTCAGAGACTTGGTTACATCACTCTGCTTTGCACAGAGGAAGCTCTGTAACAAAGGGATAGATGCAGCCTTCTCCTTGTCAGGGCCTGCCGAGTGTGAGGGTATTCCCTGAGGAGGTATAGACTCTCCGAAGTCTCCTCTTGTCCCCACAGAACAGCACAGTTTTTTATTTGTCACATAATTTCTGATGTTAAGAGAAATGTGACTTGATATTTAGTATTTTCTGAGAAAGCAATTATTAAATCAACCTTAGAAAAATGAGATCAACTTTTTTAATTCAATCGTGTCTTTTTAAGTAATACTTTTAAAAATGCTAGGTTAGCTGTTTTAAGGAGTAAAATATTTCTCCCTATGTTATTAAAATTAGTATGCTAAGCACAAAAATCAATAGTTTTAGAAGAATTTTTTCAAATTGTGTCCATATGTGAATTTAAGAAATGTGTGACTTATTTATACCATAAAGTGGAAATGCCTTTACCCATTACCATTTTTTAACTTATTTCACTTAATTAAATCAGGATTTGTCATTTCTACACAGAAACATTTTGTTTTTAACTTTTCATTGTACATTTTCAATGTGCTTCTACATAAAATACTGGGAACTGGATGATAGCTGAATAAGTTGTGACATATTCATACACTCTGTCTTATAATTACAGCTGAAGCCTCAGTTATCTTCAGTATCTCTGAACCCAGAACAAACATACCATAGCTGCAATCATTGTTCATCAATGCCTCACCACAACTATGCATTATCCCCCCAATGTGCACACTTGCATTGAAAGGTATATGAATATTTTAGAATGATATTCCTAGAAAACAATTTTACCATATCATTAGAAAGCTCTTTTCTCTTTAAGACATTCTTCATGATTCATGCCTACTCAAGCTCTATTTATCTGTGACTTGATTATTTTTAGTCAATTAAGTTTTCAATCTGTGATCCCAAACTCATATTTCCACTTATAAACTGCCTATAATCTGTGTACCAACAGTTGTCGCTATACCACTTTGCTTTATGAAAACAAAACCCATTGATTAGTTTCCTCCATGAAACATAGGCACCCTTGTAAATGGCAAGGACATTATCCAAAGTCTGCCACGGTTTCCTATTCACCTCTTGGGTTCTTCTTATACCAGCCTGAGCAGTATTTTAAATATAATTTTTCATACTTTTAGAAAATATCATCTGGAAAAATAGTTTTATGGGGCAAATCCTAGCTCTGAGACTAACAGAGCAGAAAACAAAACAAAACAAAACAAAACAAAACAAAAAGCAAACCTCTGTACACTCGAGTCCTTTTAGATGAATATTGTCATATTATTTAATCCATTTTGAAATACTTTTACAACAATTTTTTTTATTCTTTAATCTTTTTTTTTTACAGTCCAGTTATTATCTTTATCAGCCAGCTGAGTTAACCTGGAGTGTAGTCTCCACTCTTACTGGAGAGCAAGTGTTTTCTATCAATTCTCAAAGCCATCACTCATACACCCATATACCAGACTTTGTGTTTGATCTTTGTCAATTAGCAACTGAATTAAATACCTGGGACATTCCTGCAGACAACTTTAATTTCTAATTATAGTCCTGGTGCTTTTAACTTTTGGACCTTGTATCTTAAACTGATCTATTGCCTTCACACAGTATTGGTTTCAGCAAGCTCAGCTGTTTATCATGGCAGTTATTCATAACTATGAAGAAATGCATTGAGTGCATATTCATATGTCCTTCCTGTCTTTAGTCTGAATGAGAAAGAATGTACTTTTGAAGGCCAATAGTTGATGATCAATAAGAGTACTCTTGAGTTCCTATTGACCTAAGATAGAGACATACATCAATGCTATGTTTGTTCTCCCTGACGGGTAAGGAGGAGCAATATAGACACTGACCTAAGACAGGCATGATCGCCTAGCAATTCTTTACCCTAGATGAGATTATGGAAAACAAATAAATCTTGTGCTCCCCTAGCCCCCCTTTGTCCTGCTCATATTTAGAAACAAAAAGGGGGAATTGTGCCCTTCCCCTAGCCTTGTGTAGGCTAAATAGACCTTAAGTGCTTGCCACAGTTGGACCTTAAAAACCCAGGTAGAGTCTTCAGTCTTGCCAGACCTGTAATTTCCTATAAGAGTAGACTGCCTGCTGAGTTTGCTTTGTAACATAATCCAACAGAAACAAAGGATGGGGCTCTCCCTATAAACTCAGTGCTGAATATTAAACATTGAGCCTTCATTAGAACCTTTGTCTTGGATTCATTCTTTTCTCACACCCCATTCCTTTTTCATTTCCAGCCCCATTTTCAGGTACCTAGTTCATCCATGGCCTCTGGATGGCTACAACTATGGACTTCTCTTCTGAATCCTTCTGTACCTGATCCTGCACTCCTCTTTTTCCCTCCCCTTCCTTTCTTCCAGGACCGTACCTCCTTTTACCTCACATGATTATTTTATTCTCCCTTATATGTAGGATTGAAGAATCCATATTTTAGTCTTCTTTCTTCTTAAGCTTCATATGGCTTATGTATTGTATCATGGGTATTTTGAACTTTTTTTCCTGTTAATATCCACTTATCAGTGAGTATATACCATGTGTGTCCTTTTGGGTCTGGGTTACCTCACTCAGGATGTTCCATGCATTTGCTTGCAAATTTCATGAAGCTATTGTTTTTTGTTTTTTGTTTTGTAATAGCTGAGTAGTACAGCGCTGTATAGATGTGCCACATTTCCTGTATCCATTTTTCCATTGAGGGACAGCTGGGTTAATTGGTAATGCTTGCCTCTGTAACTCCTGTTTGCATTCCAAATTTTTGCTTTTCGGATTTCCTTAAGTTTGAGGTTTCTTCATCAATTATGCTTCCATCTTCATGTCTTAAAGAGTTTTCTTTATTTCCTTGCACTGTTTGTGTTTTCCTGGATTTCTGTAAGGGCCCTATCATCTTCATACATACTCTTTTGAGGTCTTTAGAGGCAGAGTGGCTGTGCCTATTTTGGAATATACATTGCCTGCTCTTGTCAGGATACTTGGCTCCTTCAGGGACAGATTGCCCTAGCTGTTATTGATTTAGTTTTTATGTGGATTTTTAGGCACCTAGGATTGGGATGATTATAGATATTTGTGATGACATCTGTTTTTGTCTTGTTGGGTATGTGTATTGTCCCATGGTTTTTTCTTCCTCTGTGGACTTTAGAAGAGTATGTTGGCTGTATGCTGTCTGGTAGAAAATTTTCTGTGGTCCTGATTCCCTGGTCTGCTTGGCTAGTGTGTTTGTAGGGTATTCATGTTGGTGTTGTAGGCTGGAATAGTGGGATGATTTGTGGAAAGGACGTTTGGAGGAGAAGATCTTGCAGATCCATAAGGCATAGGCTGGAGAAGAAAAGGATAATGCAGCAGGTTTTCTGCTAAAGATCTGAGGCTGAGACAAGGGGGATTAGATCAGGCATGGCAGGAGAAGTATGGATCTGCCACCAGCCTACTTGTCCTTCTAGCACTAGTGACCCTTGGATTTACAAGGATCCATTCTGTAGGTAGAGCTGTCACAAATCAAATATATCTTGGGAGAGAGGTTAGAAGTGGATCATCTGTTAAATCCATAGAAGATGAGAGCAGGCAGGCAGAAAAGGCTGCCTCAAGTGTTCTTCTGTTGAGCTAGGAATATGAATGAGGATCTGAGGAAATCAGGGGTTATAGTTATCTTGCACACACACACACACACACACACACACACACACACACACACACACACACGAGAGAGAGAGAGAAAGGGAGTTAGACAACAAAATAGGTTAATTAATTTTCTCAATGAAACTCATGAATCTTCAATGTATTTTTTTTTTTTTTTTTTTTTTTTTTGTTTTTTCAAGACCGGGTTTCTCTGTGTAGCCTGGCTGTCCTGAAACTCACTCTGTAGACCAGGCTTGCCTTGAACTCAGCAATCCACCTGCCTCTTCCTCCCAAGTGCTGGGATTAAAGGCATATGCCACACCGCCTGGCCTTTTCAAAGTATTTTATGATTATATCACTTTCTTGATAAATTCTCTATTGCAGAACCAAAAATGGTCCATCTTTTAAGGTATGTCTCACCACCATCTGAAGATGTACTTAGGGACAGATACAGTTATATCTAACCTAATTTCATCAGGAGGATCAAGCCTGTGTATCTCTGTACTAATAGACCTTCAGCAATGGCCTGGGGATGAGGCTATTCCTCTTACAGAATATTGTATAATTTTGTGGATCAGAAATATCTCTGTTCATTAAAATATAATAATAGTGATATTTAAAATGCTGGTTCTCATACCTTGTTATCAGTAGAATTTATCAGACTTGCAGAGCCTGTTGAAACTGAGTAACTATACTTTTGAATTTTTACATGTGGTGAATATATGTTTACAGATACTATTCTATTGTCTTAGATCTATATTTTTCACAGTGGCCACCATTTACAATTATTTTTTTTAATTTTGCAAGGCCTATAATTAGAAGAAGAGTGACACCCATCCTCCTTATTCATATCCACCAAGGCAGACCACTTTATGCTGCTCTAATAACTATCCAGACTAGATAAATATAGGTGATTTAAATGGTTAGTGTTATTTTACTCTGTTGAAATACACAGGACAAGATTGACCCCTCATGGCACCATACACTTTCTAGTTTTACAGATACTCTTGTAGTTCTTTTATTATCACAAATGGCATTACCTCAAGAGAGCTGCTTTTATGAACTTCAATTATTACTGCTTTTCAACTAAATACAATCTTTTTTTACCATCTTGCAATTAAACTTGTTTGTTTGTATAATTTTCTATAATTGCTGTAAAAGCAGTTCAGACCTCAAAATTAAGCACAACAATTTATTTTCTTATGATCTTCATGGATCATAAAATCAGGCATAGTTTTAGTATATTTTCCACTTAGAGTTTCCCCATGGCAGAATCACAGATTTAGCAAAGAATCATGCCCAGAAAGTAAGATTTGCCCCCAAATCCCTGCTATAATGCCCCTCCAACAGTATAAACTTTATCCAGGAAATGGGAAAATCTTTATGACTTCTAGGCTACCTTTTCAAAGGCTCTCTTGATTAGGTCAGATGCACACAGGAAATATCTTGTTTGATTAACTTAAAGACAAGTGATTAGGGGCTTTGATTACAGTTGCAAAAATCTCTTCACCTTTACCTTAAAATGCAATGCATTCTCAGTCACATTACAGGAAGTTACACATGTCCCAGCATACTTCTTATGCTGGAAGCTTTGCAGCATTGCCAACCGGCATCAGTAAGTGGCAGTTTGCTATATTAGCTACTTGTAATTAAAATTAATATATATGCTAAATGACAATCAGGAGCATGAATGAGGAATTATGTTTTCTTACCACTTATATTTAGTACATGTTCCATGTTTACTTGTAATATTTAGAAAGACTATTAAACATGTATCTGGATTGTTCTAACATATATGTATTATAAACTGATTTGGCTTTTCACTTAAAAATTTCTAAGATGGATCTTGCTTTGCACATATGTACATCACACACATATAAATGCTAACATTTATGGTGCTTATTATACTCACATACCACATTATTTTAGTTCTGCACTTATAGAAATAGAACTATTTTCTCATTTCCTCTTCTGTTATTAAAATGCTGATGATCCCACATACTTTGGGCATAGGACTCAGAGATACCCATCAGATCTGATTTGAGCCTCTTGTCTGAAGACTAGCTTTCATAGGAATGGAAAATTCCTGTGCATAGTTCCAACTGACAAAAGGAGTCAATAGTCCTACCTAGCTGTGATGTCTATGAAACACAATGACAACTGGGATGAGAAGATATTCCTAAAGTTCCAACAGTGACATACATCTTGGCAGTGACTAATATCTGTTTGATTGTACTTATGGGCAACTTAAAGGGAAAATGTTCATGCCTGTCATTGTAAGCCCAGCCTACTATATGTGACTAGTAAGGTCATGGGTCTTACTGGAGAACCTACCAATGACAATTCATTAAATAATATAACTTCTAACTTAATTCTAAATAGTTCGCATTATATCCACAGCTAAGTGTAGCTCTCAGCCCTCCCCAAAGAAACATCTCATTGCAGCAGACAGAGATGATTGCTCAAAATATATAGAGCAAAATAACTGTGGTATACCAGGCCTCAAATGATAAATCTGCAATACAACCTCATACAGCATATGTGACAGGGAATGTCATGGAAGAAGGGATGAAAATATATTAAAGGCAGAGGGTTGGGAAGATGGCTATGACAACATAACTCCAAGAAATGGTAAAGAAGCTATACCCATAAAACCTGGACAATATGGATGCTTTAAGACCTGACCAGTGAAAACTCTAGTAGATATGCTGACATAGAATGTGAAATCTCACACTGGCCCAACCCTAGATGACTTATAGGCAATTAATGACTACTGAGAGAGAGAATCAACTTTCCAGAAATAGGTCACAGAGTTGGTTATCCGATACAAAGTGATCGGCTCTGAAAACACACACATAGAAGCAACACTAGACAGACTCAGTGGCTGTATTTATATATTTATGTATTTATATATGTGTAACAACAGTAATTAAGGAAAAAGAAGCAATGAATTTGAGAAGGACAGGAGTGGAAGGGAGACAGGAGAAAGAGGGAGAGAGGATGATGTAATTATATCTTAATTTTTAAAATTACAGAGAAAGAGAGAGAGACAGAGACAGTGAGACAGAGAAAAACAGAGACAGAGAGAGACAGAGAGACAGAAAGAGACAGAGAGAGACAGAGATCCTATCAGTGGTACTGGGACATCAACCCATCTGCAAAACTGTTGACCTACAGTCTCCTCTGCCTGTAAGGTGTGGTAGGGAAATCTTGGTTGCAGAACTTGTGGGAGTGGCCAACTACATGACTGGTACAACATGAGGCCCAAACTATAAGAGGGATCCCGTGCATGGCACTGCTTGGTTGGCCAAGAACCAGAGGCAAGAGAGCCCAGAGACCCACAATAAAACCAAACAGGACTGGGAAAAATGCCAATGAAATGGATTCTAATGATATTCTGCTATACTCATATATCTGTGCCTAGTCCATTGTTATCAGAGAGGCCTTATCCAGCAACCAATGGGAACAGATGCAGAGAATCACAGCCAAACATCAGGCAGAGCACAGGGAACCCTGAAAAGGAAGGAAAGGAAGGATGGTAGGAGCTAGAGGGGTTGACGACACCAGGAGAATACAACCCACAGAATCAACTAAGCAGGGCTCATAGGGGCTTACAGAGACTGAAGGGACCAACATGGATTTTATATGGGTCAGAAGTAGGTATGCATATACATATATATAGCTTATGGTTGTGTAGCTTGATGCTTGATGTTCGTCGGGGACTCCCAAAAGTGGAAGTTTTGGCTCTCTCTGACTCTTTGTACTTTGGACCCTTTTCCTCCTATTACATTACCAAGTCTAGCCATGATATGAGGTTTTGTGCTCACTCTTATTGTATCTTGTTAGGTGATCTTAAGTGGATATTCCTCCGGGCCTGCTCTTTTACTCTTTTAAAGTGAAACAGGAAGAGTTCATCTGGCAGAGAGGAGAGGTAGGAGAGAGACTGGTCGGAGTTGAGGGAGGGGAAACTGTGGTTGGAACATAATGTATAAGAGAAGAAGCCAGACAGTGGTGGTGCACACCTTTAATCCCAGCACTTAGGAGGCAGAGGCAGGCAGATTTATGAGTTTGAGACCAGCCTGGTCTACAGAGTGAGTTCCAGGACAGCCAGGGCTATACAGAGAAACCCTGTTTGGAAAACAAACAAACAAATAAACAAACAAAAAGTTAAAAAAGAATATTTCAGTACATATTAATATACTTGTATATATATATATATATATATATATATATATATTCACACACACATATATATTATGGTATAAATTTCTGGAAGAACTACTTCTTCTACTAATAAGAATTTTTGTATGTCAACAACTACTAAGTTTCTTATTCAGAACTGTCAACCTATAATGCCAGTTTACTAATTTGTCATTATACTTAATGATTTAATGGAACATTTTGGCCTCTGCAACTCTGACATCTAAATACAAGTACTACATTATGTCTATAACTCAAATGTCCTTAATTTGGAACATGGTGATTACAACTTGGTATACTTAAAAACATTACATTCTCTTAATGCTTGTATTTCATCTTTGTAAACTTTACTTTTTCACCTAATGACATTTCACATACAGAAAACATGCCAGATATGTGGAGCCCAGTGTGTGAATCAGAAGGTACACTATCCTGATACGGTCAAAGCAAATGTCCTGTGATGCATAGGGTAGGAAGAACATTCCTGTTATTTGCATCCTTCTCCTTCCTTGATGTCTCCTGCTTTGCCTGTGCACATGTGTAACCCACTGACATGACTTAGCAAGCTTTAAGAATGCTTTTCCTGCCTACGTGCTTGGCATATACTTAGAAGCTCAGACTTTGAAATTCAATTGTGATATCTCTTAGCTATCAGTTTTTGTTCAAATCATTTAAACTAACCAAAGCCAAATTGTTTAAAGTACAGTTGATCCAAAGTGCATAAGACAAATTAAAAATTCAAATAAAATAAATATAAAACAGGAATGATGACCCATATGTGTAATAGGAGTGCTTAGGACCTAAGGCAAAAAGATTTCAAGTGTGAAGCTAGCCCCCCTACATGTCAAGAAAATAAAAAGGGAAAATTTTAAAAAATCTCTTAGTTTGTCACCAATAATTTTGTGTATGATGCAGCAATCTGTAAAATTATTATACCCTACAAATGCAGCAAACAGCTAAAAGAATATTTATATCCTTGTTTCATGTCCAAAGGCAACATATAAGATAAATTAAAGAATAATACTTGGTGATTTTTTTAGCCTTACCAAGAAAGATTTAAAAATCACTTTTTTTGAAGGTTTATAAATAAATAACTTACAAAATACAAAAGAAAAATCAATTTCCTGTATACGAGGATCTGGCAAATGAAAGTTAAGTATCCAACTGAGAGACCCTGTCCTGAATAGGCAAGTCGGTGCGGTGACGTGGAAGGGAGGAGTCCACCACTTCCAGAGCTGTGGAGTATGCATAGAATCACACTGGACCCTGCATAGGAGGACAGCTTAGCACCTTGAAACTTTCCTATAATATTCTTTCCATAAAACATTTTATTTACATTTTCTATTTCTCATATGTATAGCACAAATTTGTGTAATCTTTCCATACAGTAATTTGAAAGGATATCCATAGCAATTAAGATTTTACACTGGAAAAATCTATTCCTAGAATCATAAACTTCATGGCCAGCCTGGCTGCTTGCCCCTTCAAGCCTCCAACCCTCACATCTGGGGACACTTTATTCCACCCACAGGTTCAACTGCACCTCAGGCTCTGGAACCAGTCCAAGAATAAACAAAAGGTAAGAGTCACGTTTTAGTAGTAGGACAGATTTCTCTTTCTCTGATGTGCCCTCCATTACAGTTCATGTTCATGGGTTATTTGGTAGAGTAGAGATGGGCTTCGTTGCCCTGGAAAGACTCATTCCCACTTGTCAGGAGGAACAGATATCTCAGTGTCTCACTTGTCTTACCAAGAAAGGAAGAGGCTTCCATTGTCCTTGCCGTAAGCCAGCTCCCACCCCAGAAGTAAGCCTACTGCACAGGACACCTTATACCTTACTACAGCACTCCCAGGGAGCAGACAGTCTTTTCTGACCCTGATTGCACTTCCACATGTTGCTGTATAAATGACAGAACCTAAGAACATCAGGGAGTAGGATCTATGAGCTCAGGTAAATCTGCCCCGAGTGTTAAGTACATTGCCATAAAATGAGCTTTGCAAAGGCATTGGGTTTACCTTTGTCCATGTTCTTGTTATAAATGAATGCATTGATGAGGCAAGTTGTTCCACTTGTGTAAGAGAAATCCTAAAGCCTGATATCAGGAACGAAGACTGATGAGTCTGGTCAGGCTGGAAAGTCAATCAACAAATGCTGGGTGGGAAGAGCCTTAGCATATACCAAATGGTCTCCACTCCACTCTGTATTTCCTGGGAAAGTCATAGCCGCATGTAATCCTGTCTTACTTGAGTTCCTCAGATGATTTCGGCTGGTATCCTGGAGTGTTTAAAGGTAGTCATCATCAGTATCAGGTTAGGTTAGAAGCATAAGCCAATTAGCTAGCTATTAGCAAGTCACTTTATGTATAAATCTTCAAGTCCCTAATTATAAAAGGAAAAATATTCATATTACTTTCACTGATTTTAATCCACAGTATAATCCTTGTATAGGGTAAGATATTATTACAGAAAAATAGCACTTTTTTGGTTCTAGCCCATGGATATTTTGTCTGATCTTCTGAAATGTTCTGTCGAACTCTTTTACCATTTAAGGTTATAATCTGAAACCTTTAGCAAATGCTCCAAGCCCCTGCCTGCCAGAGCATGTTTTTCCCATGGGAAAACATTGATGAAGTTGAAACATGTCATGACCACCTGTTTCTACCTTGGCCTCCAGAGATCTAGTAATATGTACCACTCCCAGACTGCCCCCCCCCACTCAGGGACTCAAGATTCTGTCAGTAATTATACTCAGCTAACACATTACTAAATTAAGAGCAGAAAAGCAGTGAAGAATCCATCCTGTCATCCCATGGAGCTTCCCAGGAGCACTCTGTGTGAACTATCACTCTGTCTATCCACTTTCTTACTACTAAATCATTTAAGAACATACTAAGTGTTCCATAATGCCAAACTCAACGTTGTTAAATAGCTGGAGATTCACACTGGAAAACAGCTCAGTATAATCTAGCCATTTTTGTTAATCTTCCTACCCTCATTTCTTGTGCTCTAGGCTTTAGGTTTAGTTTGAACTCAGTCTGACCTATGTCATAGAACTGGATTTTCTTCGTAGGCCAATTGTCCCCAAACTTCAAAAACTCTATTTAAAAAATGAAACATTTTACAAATACACATATACACACATGTATATGTGACTGAGAAAAGCCACCTCAAGTGATTTTTTGACTCTATTGTTTATCCTTTGCTCCTAGGGAATTTTTAATTTAGTGATACTACTAGTGCTGTTGGGATTACGCAGGACCTGTGAGAAACAACTTTCATCAGAAAAGCAAATTTCAGTTTGCTGAAGCCTGCTGTTCTGTGTGGCACAATTCTGGACTTGGCTACCTTAGATGGTGATGTTGTTGTTGTGGTGGTGGTGGTGGTGGTTGTAGCAAGTATTCCCCACAGTGAGCTCTCTACAGACTTAAGCCTGTAAAAAGTGGTTCCACCGGTAGGTTGGCCACATCTTTCAGGAGCTGAAAGACACCTGACTTTGAGGAAGGGGAAAGTGAGTGTAGGCACTCAGCCATCCGTGTGAGAAGACTGTGCCTACCTGAGATATCTCAGGAGGACCTGAGCAGAATGAGCTGTAATTAGGCTAGCCATGGGAATTTCTGCCAGGTTCTCTGAAGCTAAACTTGTCAGTGAGGAGATACACTCTAAGGGACTTTCTAGGCAGAGCAACAGTGGTTAACAGGAGGAAAAAAAAATGACAGATGATGAGAAACAGAGAAAAGCTTATGAATATGTTAATTTTAAAAGATATGATACTAGGTTTCTCCTGCCTATCGGAGAAGAGTCACTAGTATGATGTAACATACAAAGGGTGATTGACTTGGTCTTGTTGTACAAGTCTCATGGAGGAAACCAGAGCTGTTTTGAGTTCATGAATACAGCAACGTTGTCAAGCCTCAGACACTGTTTTGCACATGTCATCCCAACCTCTGGCTCTTACAATCTTTCTGTGGCCTCTTCGAAGATGCTTCCTGAGCCTTGTGGAATGGTGGTGATAAGGGTGTTGTGTTTGAACTGAGCGATTCCACAGTCACTGCCTCGCTGCGCTCTGATTGGTTGTGAGTCTTTGTGTTCCCAGCCGCCCATTGCGATGAGAAGCGTCTTTCACGAGAAGTGAGAAGTACTAATCAATGTGAATAAAAAAGAATATGGGACAGAAGTTTAGTGCTTTGTCCATTTAGCAAAATGATAGTAGGAGGTTACAATCCAGGCTCTGACATAATGAGCCATAGATTTTGTTCAGATTTTGAGTACTAGGCATGAGCCCATTCTGTGGAGTATTCTTAAATCCTATCAGAAAGCTGTAAGTTAGCCCTATAATATTCATATCATTAGTGTACCAATAGGAATATTTTGCCAGGCCTGTCACAAGGATCACAAAGAATAATAACTGCTGATGACCTTTCTTTCCCAGAAGCCTCCACAGTGTCTTCTGTCACTATAAAAGGTAGCCAGCAAGGGAGGAAGCTTCCATGCTAGTAACCAGTCTGATCTTCCACACTCCATTGCCAAACTCTATGGTATTTTCCGGAAGAATATGTTCTTTTTTTGTTTTTTGTTTTTGTTTTGTTTTGTTTTATCTGGGGGGGTTGTTTGTTTTTGGGTTTTTTTTGTTTGTTTATTTTTTGAGACAGGGCTTCTCTGTGTAGCCCTGGCTGTCCTGGAACTCACTCTGTAGATCAGGCTGGCCTTGAACTCTGAAATCTGCCTGTCTCTGCCTTCCAAGTGCTGAGATTAAAGGCGTGCACTACCATTGCCCAGCAGGAATATATTCTTAATGTCTAGTTCTGGTGGGTCTCTAAGGGCTATAGGAATAGCTTGGATAGTTTGGGGGTTTTCTGTAACTATGACCAACAACATTGATGAGAATGTTCCATACCTGACACTGACTTTTTGTTTGATAAGTTATCAAACAGTAATTTCTTAATCATATTACCCGAGGAACTCAAGGTAGTTTTAATTTCACTGAACTCATTTAATCTTGAGTTGTTTACATGGCCGGCTTGGCTACACTTGGTTAAGTTTAAATTCATGTTTCTCACTGTGCTGAGGCCAGAAGAGGAGTCTTTGTCCATGACATGTTCTAATAAACCAGAAAAATCCTTTAAAGGCAAGCATGTGAAGCTTCTGCTTGAATGTGGAATCCACAGTGCTTGCTTCATGTTGCATGGGCAAAGGAAGTTACACAACTGTTGGGGCACCGAGGTCCTTGTGCCCACAGACCACTGGGAAAACGTCGAGGCACCGAAGTCCTTGTGCCCACAGACCACTGGGGAAACCTGGAGCATTATTAACACAGAGGCGTCTTCTCAATGGAGGAAATAAAATATCTAAATTCCATCCAGAAGCCTGGGAGTGTATATGGTTAACAACCTAGTGACCTTTTGCTATCTATGAACCAAACCCAGAATGTTTAACCCAGATCTTTTTTCTCTAAACCTTTATCTCTATTCCCAAGTCAGTAGGACCCACCCTTATGGGAGAAGTCACGTCTACTTCACGGCCTGCTGTGCTATCTCAGTTAGAGACCACACTAGATTCTAGGCTCTTTAGCTATATAGAACCAAGCTTTAAAACCACATGTACTTTGCAAAGGAATTTCCAAAGTAGTCACACCCTAAGTGTTATTGTTACCTGGAACTGGAATAATTGTTGCTTGGGAATGTGTTCTCAAATTCTTTTGTATGTAAATATGCCAACAACAAATTTCCTGGCATCAGACTCTCTAGAAGTTTGAACCAGCTTATGTCAGGCTCAATCAGTTTTCATTCTCACCTTTAAAAATCCATCTCCCTCACTGTCCAGATAACTGAAGGAACCCTCTCACACAACCACATATATAATCAATGAGAATGAAAAGTATAATTTACCTACTAGTTTTTTATGGCCACTGTAAGGAATTACACAGCCACATTACCTATATTTTGTCCTGGAGTTCCAGAAGATAGAAATCCAAAATCAGTATCCCTGAGTTTAAAGAAACCTATTGACCAGGAAGCAATTTCTGTTAGGGAACTAAGGGAGAATTTGTTCTTTGTTTTTTTCAGCTTCTTGGGGTTGCCAACATTCCTTGGCTTATGACCATATCACTTCAATCTCTACATTTCTATACACATTGTCTTCTTCAAATGTCTGTGTTCAATCTTCCTCTAGCATTCTATCTTCCTGTTATAAGATTATATGGCATTTAGTATCTACAGAGAATTATCTGTGATAATCTGCTATAATCAAGAACCTTAATTTAATCACTTACTTAAAGACCAGAGTATTCTTATAACACAATGTGAGAGATTCTGAACGAGAGGACCTGATATGTCTGAGTAGTATTATTCGATGGATTACCCATGGGGACGCATCAATAGATTATCCATAGGGAAACATGTGGAAATGATAAAAGTCAAATAAATAAAACAACTTATCACATATTTTTATATATTTAGAAAAAACATCTGTTTTTAAGATGGGTCAAAACTGGTATAGACAACTGTTTTGTAATGTGCAGTATGCTTTACCTTGGCATGTTTTGACAGTCTGCTTGTACATGGTGGGACTCATGGATCCAGCTGTATATGTAGCAGAGGATGACCTAGTTGGTCATCAAAGGCAAAAGAAGCCCTTGGTCCTGTGAAGGTTCTATGCCCCAGTGTAGGGGAATGCCAGTGCCAGGAAGCTGGAAAGGGTGGGTTGGTGAGCAGGGGGAGGGGGAGGGAACAGGTGTTTTGTTTTGTTTTGTTTTGCTTTTTTGTTTTTTTTTTTTCCTGAGGGGAAACTGGGGAAGGAGATATCATTTGAAATGTAAATAAAGAAAATACCTAATTAAAAAAAAAGGAAAAAAAAGAATGCTGTGATCCAAGGCACTGGACAGTTTTATCCCACCACATGATTTTATCATGATTTAGAAGGTTTTATGATTTGTTGCCTAACATTTATATGTGATCTTTACAGATATCATTATTAAAATGATGTGTGATCAATTTTTTTTATTATTTTATTTTTTTATTTTTATTTTTTTTACAGAGGAGAGCATGAACGCAGTCCCACACTACAATAAATTATGCAGTCGAATTTCCCGCATTTGGGGACATCACAGAGGTCAGTACATCCGGAGTGCAATGGATACCTTGCCCTGGGAAAACCACCTTCGTGATCATGGTATCTCCCCTGCCAGGTAAATATGTGATTAATTTCTAAATGATACCAAGACTCAGAGCTAAGGCTGCTCAGTAAGATCTTGAAAAATGACTAGAAGCTTAGAGATTGAGTCATCTACAACTTCAAAGGTTCTTAAATTATGGGAAGGGGTGTAGAAATAAACAGATAGAAGCAATTTTATTGTTCAACAAATTCATTCATTTTTTGTGCATAAAGTATCTTTTATTCAGTCTACCAGAACTCTCTAAAGTCATGAAGATCAATTGTTACTATCTCCTTTTAACAAATCAGAACAGAAAAATAAGGAGAAGAACTGACCCTAATATCATGTCGTAAAATATATAGTGCAGACCTTCCTAGTCACTTATTATTATTAAGGCACTGTGTGTTGAGCACGGGGTACAGAAAGGGGAAGATGAGGCAGAACTATGACATATCCCAGAATCCTTCCCACATGAGATACTTTCAAAATACAGAGCTTAGCAAATGAAGGACAGGGAGCCAGTTCAAAATAGAAGGTGAAATTTAAGCATTAAGATAAAATATTTTCAATTAAAAGTCAACATAACCTTTGTATTTCCAGGTGTTAGAATGGATTTCTGGAAAGGCATTGTCTTGATCAGCTTATGCTGCCAAGTAATGTTGCTTCTGTCCCACTGACTCTGATTTTTTTCTCCTCAGAAAACAGTCAGAAGATTAATTTTGTTAACATAACACATACCAACATTTTCTGGACCGGCTCTTGCTGTACATATGGATTACAGTATATCTATAGCCATTATTTCTACGTCTGAGTTTAATTCCTACGAGGCTAGCGAAGGATGTTGCTACTTGGCAGTCAGCTCCACATAAATTAAGAATCTGCATATCTCATCTTTGTCTCCATGTAAACTCAACAGAAAAATATGCACATATAACAAGTTCCATTTCACCTCCACACCCCTGTACTATAAATATAGAAGTTGCTATATAAAATCTTGTGGAGTGTACACAACATAAGTAGAGCAGAATACTACTCAAGGAAAACACAAGTCAGACCAAGTCCTTCTGGGTGCATTTGGTGTTAGGACCACAACAGTGAGAGGGACCATTTCACAAACACATTTTTGCTAATCAATGAACTCCTCCATGACAAGAAAAGGAACTATGGCTATATTTACCTCTGCTTGTAATGATATGAAAGAGAATAACATCCACAAATACTGTAAGTTAGATATAAATTAAATTTAATTCTAAGTATAAAAAGTACAATGCAGACTGTATATAGCCAAACTGTAAAGATTAGTTTTTCAAATGGTTTGGATTTAAGAGCTCCAATATTAATTTTTTAAAAATTAGTTGCATTTCTGATTTTGAATTCTAAATTGCACCATTGTAGTGATAATATTAATTTTGCCAAAATAATTTTGCTGAATCAAATTTCATTATTTATTACATTGCAAATAAAATTGGGTGATCATTTTCTGCAACTGCAGCTTTGGAATGTGTTCTCATGTTAACTGGTACCTCTGTAAAGCAGCCTATTGTCACATATCTCATCAGATTTCAGAGTTATTGTCTCAAAACAGAAGGTAGCTAGCACTTGCGGATAATTCTCACACTGTATTCTGAGAGTCTGCATGAGCAAAGGAAGGAGATAGTTTTTTGGGCCAAAAACTCAAATAAATCTACAGTGACTTTTGCCTGCATGACTAAGACATTTATTATGTGATACTATCTTAATTTTTTTTTATTTTGCACAACTCTTCCTGGACAATAAAATCTTAAAAGATAAGTCTTTTTTTCAGAAACCACAGAGTCATTATTTTTAAAATAGTTTGTATAATAGATTTTTCTTATTCTTCACTGTTATATTAGAAATTAAAGAAAAGAAGAGTGTGCTATGAAGATGAAATAGAATCTATGTATAGTTTGGTCAAATATTTTATGTGATGGGAAGAATTAGAGTTTATCAGAACTGAGGCACCACTGAAATGTTGTAAAATGATTATTGATGAATTTGAAAACAATTTACATAATCATTTTCTTGGAACATAAAATCTCACAGGTTTTTACAAATATTCATCATTTTATATATAATATACATCATACACTTGTAGCTCTCTATATCTTTATGAATATACACGTATATATTTTAATTCACATATTTTATATACACTTAATTAAATTTTGGCTGTAGGGAGGACAAGGCTCCTAAGAGTCACCTTCCATTCCCAGAGAAATTCCCAGGAAAGAGGCAATATAACTTAAATGCTGTAGTCAATGAGAAGAGTCATGACTCTGGGAATATATATAAAGGAACTTTGCCCTTATATATGATTAAACCACCTCTGTGTTATTTTTCATAAACATAGAGACAGGATCAGTTAGTTTGAGTATTTACAGATACACTACCAGGATGAAGGTATGAAGGAGTGAGATTTAAGACTACTTATGTGAAAGATAGGGATCGCCAGCAGAGAACTTGTCTAGCTGGCTTCAGACTCAGTTCATTCTGTGTTTTGAGAAAGAAACAAGAAAACAAAAAGGAAAATCAACAACCAAACAACAGTAAAAAGAGCTATTTCCCTGGTACCAGCCTCATTTATCTTCCTTTCTTTTTCCCCATCTATCTTCCCTTCATTTCCCTTGCTTTATCCCTCTCTTCTCTCAAACTAGACACATTCATTTTTGAAAGGACACATGGCATCCTTCTCTCTAGAAGAGTTACTTTTTATTCATCAAAAATGAGTCATTAATTCCAGTGAATTCCTATCTGTGTATTCACTATCAACAATGTAAATAGAAAATAAAATAACCAAGAATTGGTGCTATAGGTGTTTTGTATGTGGATGACGTAGACCACCAGCTAAAAGCACTAGATTTATTGAAGTAAAGATAGGGAAGCAAGACACATTCCCCTGTTAGACTCCTTTATTTGGTAGAGAAAATTATTTAGTAACTACTATTGCAGAACAGAGTTGACAACAACACAATGTATAGCAATTCTAGTGTCCAATAGTCAAAAAGAAAAATACAGTTGGTTACAAACAGTAATTGGACTCCAATTTTTAAGAAGTTTCAACCTATTGACCCTAATGTAATATCAAAGACTGGAAATAATTATAAACTAAATCACGTCTCTATGAAAAAAGAAATGGTTTCAGTATTGACTGATGGCTAGGTTTTGAACAAGTAGCTATCTCTTGGCCCATTGGCATGTTTGTATTCCTGGCAATAGAATCATGCAACTAAAACAAAGGTTAACTTCTGAATTATCTTGGCTTAGCAGTTAGAAGAAAACACATAAAAGCAGTGTTATGTATCATGGTGGTTTGAATATGCTTGGCTCAGGGAATAGCACTTTAGGCGTTGTGGCCTTGTTAGAATAGGTGTGGCCTTGTTGGAGGAAGTATGTAATTGTGGGCGTGGGCTTTGAGATCCTCCACCTAGCTGCCTGGAAGACAGTCTTCTCCTAGCACCATGCCTACCTGGATGCTGCCATGTTCCCACCTTGATAATAATAGACTGAATCTCTGAACCTCAAAGTCAGGCCAATTAAATATTGTCCTTATAAGAGTTGTCTTGGTCATGGTGTCTGTTCATAGGAGTAAGAACTAACTATAGCTAAGACAAGTAAATAAATAAGTAAAACAAGATAAATACCAATAACTCAGCATATCAGCTGTTTCTTAAAAACTTGAGTAACCCTTGACAAGTTCTTTTCTGATTCCCTACTAATCCTCTTTTGGTTTTCTAGGATTTGTATAAAGTAAAGAGGACTCTGGAAAATTTTATTCAGGCATAAGGTTATTTATTTCCAGTTTTTTTCTATCTGTTTGATTTCTGTTTTCTTTTTTTTTTCTAACTTGTAAGAATCTTGAAAGCAAGAGTTTTACCTCCAAACTGGTACAACCACTCTGGAAATCAGTGTGGCGGTTCCCCCGGAAATTGGACATAGTTCTACCAGAAGACCCAGCCATACCACTCCTGGGCATATACCCATAAGATGCTCCATCATATAATAAGGGCACATGCTCCACCATGTGCATAGCAGCCTTATTTATAATAACCAGAAACTGGAAACAACCCAGATGTCCCTCAACAGAGGAATGGATACAGAAAGTGTGGTACATCTACACAATGGAGTACTACTCAGCTATTAAAAACAATGAATTTATGAAATTCTTAGGGAAATGGATGGATCTGGAGAGTATCATCCTGAGTGAGATAACCCAATCACAAAAGAACACACATGGTATGCATTCTCTGATAAGTGGTTATTAGCCCAGAAGTTTGGAATACAGGAAGAACGACCCACAAACCACAAGAAACTTAAGAAGAAGGAAGACCAAAAGGTGGACATTTCATTCCTTCTTAAAAAGGGGAATCAAACACCCACAGAAGGAGTGGCAGAGATTAACTATGGAGCAGAGACGGAAGGAAGGACAAGCATATAGCTATCTCCTAAGAGGCTGTGACAATACCTGACTAATACAGATGTAGAGGCTCACAACCATTCATT
>JADRCD010220318.1:0-21179 GCA_019843815.1 Montemys delectorum
CCTGGAAAGCAAAAGAATGCAAAGAAATTCTCATCTGAAACATTAGTGTTACTTATACCATCAATGACTCTTTTATAGAGCAAAGTGACTTTTCAGATATCAAATTGATCTCATGAAAGCCAGGGATATAGCTGGTATTAGCCGGGCTGTGGTTTAATGAGAATGGCAGCATGACTGCTTGTTACATACTCAAGATAAGGGATAAATACTAAATATTGTCTCCCTTTTAAAAGTCTATAAATTGAAGCAAGCGTTGACATGCATTAAGGACTGCTACAATGTCTCATCGACCCTCTCAGAAATTAGGAATTATAACTGTTATCCATGATGCACTTGTGTGGAATGACAGCATTTAGCTTAAACAGTTTTACCATTTATTAGCAATAATATTAGAATAAATGATAATGATCATTAAGTGCTATGTACATGATCATTTAAGTAATTATGCCTGTAATCTTCTTCCATTAGTCAAACCTCTTTGGGCTAATTAGTCAAAGGAACTGCTTTTATCCCAGTTTTTGGAGGAATAGGAAAACGGAGAAACACTGAGAATGCCAAAGAAAGCAAGAAGGCAGCCCCCCATTTGCTCCCCATCCAGCCTGAAGTAACAATCTCAAGGTTAAAGATTCTGGCAAAGTTTCCATCTTGAGATACTATGATTGGGCCTCTTAAGTTATATGTATATATTTTCTTCATGAAAGCATTTATGCAGCAGAAAAACTATGATGTGATAATGCAAATAAAAGCAAAATCCTTGTTTACACACTTTGCCACTATTTAGAGTTAGCATTAAAAATGCTAATATGATCTCGTTATGTTTAGTCCTGACAAGCCAGTCACTTGGAACCTACATAACCTCAAGGATACAACTACATGAAAATAACTAATTATTTTAGTTACTATTACTATTACATTATTACCATCATCATTATTATAGTGTGTCAATTAACAGTCTTTTTCCTACAACTTAGCACGATCCTGCTTAAGGAGGTCTTGCATTGGTGTTTGGTAAGCCATGAGGGTAGTTTTACTTACTTCAGCTGTCATTTCATGCCTTTCACCTTGGTCCTTTCCAGGTCCTAAATGACAAAGTGATCATGAAAAAGCATTTCAAATTGATTGTGCTTTTTCAGTTGCCATCTTCACTTTGGTAGCTGCCTTTTTTCCTTTCTTTCTTAGTAAGCCAACAGAAATAACTGAAGGCCAACACATTAGGGAAGATCTGGTCTAGTTTTACAGAGCAAAGGCAAGCTTGGCAAACCTGTGGCGGTGCCATGGCCTTTGGCAGTCACTTCCTCTCAGGCCAGTGTCAAGGCTGTCATAACTCTGTAAGCTTGGGGGCCTTGGTTTGCTGCTCACTTACGGGAAACTGGGCAGGGCTACCACTCTCCATCCTATTAACCTACTTTCTCTTCACCCAGTGATTTCAATTCTCTTTCCCTTGTCTAAGTAGAAAAGACACAGTCTGCTCTCGGGGTGAGTAATGGAGCAGAGTCAGTGAGTCCAGGGACTGTCTTGTAGAAACTTGGAATAGTTCCTGGAAATAAGTTCTGCCTTCTATACAGTGGTTTGTTTTAATGATCAGAAGGGGCTTTGAGGGTGACTTTTTGGTCACTTCCCATAGTCTGCTGCCAGCCTTCGCTCCCATGGCAGCTTCCATGCTCCTGAGCCCCTGCTTATCTGTTGTAAAAGTTTGGTTTTGGCAGGCTTGGTGGTGTAAGCCTTTAATCTTCCCACTCCCACTCGTAAGACAGAAGTAGGGAAATCTCTGTGAGCCGGAGGCAGGCCTGAACTATGTAGCTAGTTCTAGGCCAGCCATGGCTATATGTGAAGACCCTGTCTCAGAAACAAAGACTGGCTTTGTTTGGCCTCAGCCTTAGTCCCATATGGTATGGTGACATGTTCTCTTCTCACACAGACCTCCAGTCCTACCTATAATCTCATTAGTTTGCACCAAGCTCTTCTTAAGCCCTGTTATATTCAAGAAATGCTGAATCTTATTTCTCAAGTGAGTGATAGGAGACAAATACATAAATTCTTGTATAGTAAAACTCCCCCCGTTTCACTAGATTGCTTGGCAGTATGGATTTGATTGCTTTGCAGATGTTTGGTTTGCTTTAAATTCTCCATATAGTCTCTAGTTTCTTTTCTCATGGTGTGCATATATTTTAAGTGAAGAAAACATACATATGGAAAAGTGCATGATTCCTAAGTATGAGGCATGATTACGGTTTGTAAAATGGACCTAACCGTGGAACCATCATGCAGATCGAAAACAAAAATAGAAGTACAGTAGCTCCTTCCAGATCCTCCCAGCCAGTGCTTCACATTCCAAATATACCTGACTGTGCTGGCGTAATCTACTTTTAGCCTGTGCTTTTTATAAATAAAGCAATCTGCAGCATATCCATCCATGTTGTCATATGAAGTTGAGTTCATTCATTCTTTTGTAGTGGTATTGTAGTATATAGATATATTTATATGTTTCTCACTTTGGACTATAACAAATGCTGTTACTAAGAACCTTGCTATTAGATATATCCTTTGGTGATGTCACATATAAAGAAGTGTAGTTACTGTTGCATTGGGTTTGTATACAGTGAGCATTTGTAAATACAACCTACCAGTTTCTAAAGTTATACCAGTACATACTTCCATGAGTAGTGTCTGAGGACTTAAATGTTACAGGCAGTATATGTCTCTGTAATTTTGACCAAGGTTTACCTTATAAGTGACTTAGACTAGCATTAGTACAGACAGTATCCATCTTTCTGGGAAAGTACTCTGCCGCCAAGCTAAACTAGCTCTGTATCCTACTGAGAATTCAAAGCACTCTGCCGCCAAGCTAAACTAGCTCTGTATCCTACTGAGAATTCAAAGTACTCTGCCACCAAGCTAAACTAGCTCTGTATACTAATGAGAATTGTTTTAACCTACTCATGCCAAACATGTCATCAAAAGAAAGTCTCTGTCAGTTTATGGTGATATGATACTCCAGATAACAATAAACAATACTACACTGAGGGACTTAAGAATGGTCAGTCTACAGTAGTACACATTAAGAAGCAAGTATGTTATAAAATCCTCACCTACTTAGCCTCTTCTATTAAAGTCCACTCTGTTCGCCTGCTTGTTATCTTTCCCTTCTTGTACTCTAATAGCAATCATATCGTAACTATCCTTATCCATCTCTGGCTACACACTGACTCTCCAAGAATATCACTGAAAAGCTAACTGCTGTGGTAAGATGTCAGAAAACCTTTTTTTTTTTTTTTCCTTAGTGAATTAATATGAATGCCTACATGGGAAGAGGAATAAACAAATTTAACTATGTTTGAAGATTGAGCCTTCTAACTCTAAATCTGATATACATTCATTACACTGAATAGTTGCCGTTAATCAAGAAATATTGCTTGAATATCATGCAATATTCTTAAAATCTGCTTGTAGCTCATAAACATGAATCAGGTAAACTCTCAAGATAACTGACTTAAGATACGTGGGTTTAATTTTATGGCATGTTTGAGGTACTTTTTTCCTGCTTAAGCTCTTTTGGGCACATGGTCCCTTAACAAGACTGTATGTACTGGTAAGACAGAGTTCTATTAGACCGTTAGGCAGATCTGGAACAGAGAGCAGAGTGTTCCCTAGCTGATGGTGGCATTTTGGGGCAGGGGTGGCTGGTTGGTTGGTTGGTTGGTTGGTTGGTTGGTTTGGTTTGGTTTGTTTGTTTTTTTGGTTGGATGTTTCTTGTCACACAAAATTTTGTATTATCAAATTTGTAAAATTATACTAATTACAGTAGTTTTAAATTAAGAAAGAATGACCTTGAAGTAGATGCTAAAGCGTTCTTTAAACTGTTGATGACCTGGAAGTGCAGCTAAGGGTGCAGCTTGCTGAGTTTGCAGCTTTGATGCCTCGCCTAAAGCTTTTCTTGCTCAGGATACATGGTGGACTACAGAAATGCTATCTTTCACATTTAGAAGGTTTATGTTTTTTAATGCTTTTGTAGACTGAGTCGCCATATTTGATTAACATTTATAATAAGACCTAATAAGCATGTGCCACCTGAGGCCGTCCCCATGAAGCAGAGCTTGTTGCCCAACACAAGATAATAAACCCAAAACATTAGCATATTCTTTATTTTTTGTAATAGTTGCATGGTTTTTAAGCATCACCTTTGTAGATAACAACATGATGTCACAATACCAAAGGTTGGACATGCCCCTGAACCATCCCATTAAGTATCTTGGCATTTTAGATTGGTGCATTTAAACTATTTATGATGCATTTTGTGACCAAACGTTTGTAATAAAAGTAAAGCATATATAGTTTCTTTAGAAACCGATGTATTGGAGTCTCCTCATCGTGCAAGCATTTCTTTAAGAGTAGAATATTTTAAAACCATAAGGATATACAAAGGAGAAAATTACAGTTTATTGTGAACTAATTTATAAATATTGCTTGCATTTTAAAATTCAGACTGTTGTGCTTATATGTTATCTGTGAGTATTTTCCAGAGAGCCTGAAGTTAACAATATTTAACTGTTTCATAGTGTAGTAAGTAAGTATGGCCAAGTGTTCTCTAGCTAGCTTTCCTCTGCCTTGACTTCTCCATGCCTTTAAATGCTTACCATAGTAAGCTACCAGATAGACAAATTTTGTTTTATACAAACTGTCCACCTCAGTAGGGCTGGCCTGTGCTACACTGTACTCCTACCAGCAGCCTGGGGTACTGTATATGCACAGTAAATCTTCAACCATGTGGGATAACTTTCAGAATTTATACCAGTCTGAGAAAATGCTCTCAACTAGCTAAGAAACAAAATATTTCTCCATCTTTGTAAGTGATAAAATATGAAGTAATAAAGGTACCAGAAATGAAGAAGGGGACAGAAATCGTGCTTTTTCTTATCAAACTGTGTAATCAATCTCAAAATAAAAAGATCAGAACTTTATGTTTGAATTTTAAAATGTAGTAACCCTTCCATTTCATTACTTCACTAAAGGATATTGTTGCTATTGTTACTATTTGTGATGCTTTTCAATGTTACCAGGCAAAAAATTTAAGTCATATATTTTAACCAACAATAATAAAATTACATGCTTGGGATTTCATCAGTTTGGGCTGCTCTGGAGTGATGGGGTGGAAGTGTGTGATGGACACAAGAAGTGGACCTAACCCTCTGAGGTACATAGCTGGAAACGCAGGAAGGCTGGCACTTCCTTTCCAGAGGCTTGCTAATGAAGCAGCAGCCTCATGGATCCGTGTAGCTACTCAGTCAACTTCATGCTACCTAGCGAGCTGAACAGTAAGAAATCAAGCTAACAAAGACTTCCAGACGACTTTAACAGCAATTGTAGTATTTTCTTTACTGAAATTAACATATGAATCTTTTTAATAAATAGCGCTGAAGGCTTTCAAATATTGATTTTTAAAAATTGCCTGAGTACCCCACTGATTTCTAGGAAGACTTCAAAATTACTACAGAAAATAAGCACTGCATAAATGCACAATGCAGAAAGCCTCAGTTCTCGAAGTTTAGCATATAACAGAATTGCATAAGGGTAGAGATACGAAGATCACAGATTTCTACAGGTTCAATAGGTTTGTACAGAGAGTGGTAGTTTGCCATCTTAAACAATTTCAAGTGGTACTTGTCTAGGAAACATGCTTTGAGAACTGCCAAGCTAGATCATCAGTTTATTTTTTTGCTTTGAGTATTTTAAATCATCATTGAGTATTTTCACAAAATAGTTTTTCTTGGTGAACTATCTATCATACACAATAGCAGCTCTGTTTTGACTATGTGTGATTCTTCATATGGATAAAAACTATATGACTTGGAGGTTGGAGTATAGCTCGGTGGGTAAAGTCCTTGACTTATGTCAATGAGAACCTACATTTAGATCCCCACACTGACAAGAAAGCCCTCTATACACACGAACATATATAATCACAACAACGAGCAAGCAGAAACAGACAGATCCCTGGAGCTCACTGTCCCAGTCACTTAGCCCAGAGGTTCTCAGGCTGTGGGTCTTGACACCTTTAAAGGTCGAACACAGAGGTCACTAAGACTGTTGGAAAACATATAGTTATATTCATAATAGTAGCAAAACTACAGTTGTGAAGTAGCAATGAAAATAAATTTATGGTTGGGGGTTACTACAGGGAACTATATTAAAGGGTCACAGCATTAGGAAGGTGAAGAACCAATTACTGAACTCAAAATAAAGTGGAAAATGCTTAAGTACACCTGATGCCAACTTCTGGCCTCCAGCCACATGCCAACACAAGTACATATTCACACACATACACCTAGGCATGCATAGCGTACACACACTAAGGCTTTGACTGTATTTCCACACTACATAACCTGTGATCCCTGTCTGTGTTAAAGAAAAAACCCAAGAGAAGTTTTATAATTCTACTTATGTTTATTTGTATGCAGGAGTTGGGGGAGTAAGTTCAACGAACAAACTCAGCCGACCCCTTCCTCTAAAGCCACGTCATGGGTTCCAACCTAGAGAGTTTTTGTAAGAACACCAGTATGGGACCTTGTGTCCACATATTCTGGTTTAACTGGTATATGCTAGAGCCTGGACACTATGGAAGAATTCTTATGATTTTTTTTTAATGTGCTGGTACGTTTATCACTGATAGAATAAGGAAAATAAGCAATGCACATTGTCAAGAGGTAGTCAACGTCATTCGTCTGTGGCTGCTTTGTGCCCCTGCAGTGCTGGCCCACGTCTCCCCGCTGCGAGCTGCTGTATGTTCCCTTTCACTGTTTTGTTCCTCTCTTAACTGAACTTCATCCTGATTTTGATGAACCAGTTCTCTAATCTATCAAGGTCACTTTTCATTCGATTTCTCTACTCTTAAGCATTTAACCCCTGCCCAACTAAGTATCTTCTGCAAGTTTAATGAGCAGATTTTCACTTTCCTAATTGAGACTGTGCTCATTAAGTTTTAATATTTTATAATTTTATTGAAAATTATTTCTACCATGTGAATGATGCTATCTTGCCTGTGCCCTCTCGGTGAACATCTTGTTCATTATCAATGAACATTTAGTACTTAGAAGCTGTATCATTTTAAAACAAATTCTGTGACTTCTGAATAATTGAAAATGGATGCTAAATCTGACTCCAAGTCGTATTACTTCTAATGAGAATGCACAGCACACACAACACGCTTTTATGCGTTTAAAGACAAAACCTAGGAATCACAGTTCACTGGGATACAATGCTCTTAACCTTAGCTGTGTACATTAGAGAAATAAAACGCCACCTACCACTTTCCTACTTGGACATCCTTAGAGTGGTTGCTTGATTCTCATTCTCAGTTCTATTGTCTGTCCAGCTTTAATATGTTATAAAGGTTAAAATCAGGTAATGTCTGCAACCTTCTCAGTATAATGTAACATATGAGTAGTAATTGAAGAATTGAGTCTTGTTTAAATGTACTGATAATACTACCAGTGACATGGAATAATTGTCCTAATACCTGCCTGCTATAGCGAACCCACAACTCTTATATAAGTTAGAGTTTGTTTTTCTAAATGCAAAGTGGTATTGAATTTTTGTTTTCCATTGTTTTATTTATTATGAAAATGGGGCTTTACAAATAATAATAGCTATTAAGTGGCAGAAACAGTTCAGACATTGAAATTTGTGTCTACAATTGAAAATTGATGAGTGGTACAATAGGCATGACTTGCCCCAACATCACAGCAAAGAGCAGAGTCAGCTTCAAGGGATTTTTCCAGGAGGAGAACACCTGACCACTGACCACACCCAACGCTGCTGGGTGCTTGGTCAAGCCAAGGCTAAGAAAGGCCAAGTAACTTGTTCAAAATCTTAACAGTGTCAAACAACAGAGCCAGGAATTGAACTCACTCAGATCTGTGATAGTAAGTTTCATACTCTAAATCATTTCAGTAAACCACCGACCTCTGAGGGTAATCACTGGATTCCTTTTTCAGGGTGATACACCCAAAAACATGTCCAAAGGCAAGAGAACACTGAGAAGACAGTGCCTGTGCTCCCGTCCTTGCTTCTTAAGAGAAATAGCATCAGTCAGCCAGGAGGTTAAACTTGAGCTTAGAGTGTACTTGAATCAGTTAAATAGCTAAAGCCTGTGAAGATGTCTGGAGAGACAGACTGGCCAGTTTTCTTAGAGAGTTCTTTGGAAGTAGAACTAGATAGGAAGAGGTCCATTAGAAATGTGTTCAATTTGTGTACTTTATCTTTCTTTCTCCTTTGATTTGCTTAAAATAAGTAAATGCCAAGAGTAATCTCTTTGAGTCCATAAGAGCTGACAAGTTTTTTGGGTAAAATCCATTTTCATAGCACTCTATGCTTTTCAGATCACTCTGAGATTATTTTATTTGATCCTTATGCTCTCATGGACACTTTCATAATTCTGCTTCTATTATCCCGAAATGTCCATAAACACAAGAGAAGTGTGCTTATACCAAATTGGATGACAGACACACTCTTCTGGAGTTTGTTTACACGCAGCTGCTTCACTGTGTTTATTTCATTACAATTGACAAGGTTCATTATGATCAAAATAAAATGGAGGTATTTGGAAAATACTGGGCCTCAGGCAGTGTTGTGCGAAGGGATTTGCTTTGCCTTGCTCACCGTTTACATTTTTTTGTGTCTCACAGTCTCAGTACTACCACTGCTCAAAGGGATAAAAAAATTTCCCATATTCTATAACTTCAGATCCCAAATAACATTATAATGCAAACTATTGACTTTTTACTGTTGTATTAATGTAGCATTTTTGCAGTTATAAAAAACTTTGTTTTCCATTTTGCACCAAATAGTGTGATTTATAGGGAAAAAACCTTTGATTTCATTTATTAGAACTGTTTACATAATGTTCAGTGCTTTATAAGAATGAAAATTGTACATACCGGATTTACTAGGAAAATCAAGTATTTGCACTTTACCTATAGATTGTACTGAGAGTAATCTAAAGTATATTATTGGGTCTTTTTATATCTTTTAAGATGGGGTTTAACCCTAAAGTTATTTTTACTTTTGTCTTCAACACACATGTAGCTGAAGAAATAGTAGCACAATGTGAACTGATCTGTCCAGGTCGCTTGTTAAAGGCAGACTCACTTGTGCCAGACAGTCAAATATCTGCAGCTTCCATTTGCAGCTGCTTACCACTAGTGAAATGATCACTTTTTAAAATATTCTTGAATTCATGAGAACAAGTGCAGAACAAATGCTTAATAAATGCAGACTTCTGTCTGCCAGTCTGTTTCCAGGCATCCTGGACCCCATCAAAACCAATGTACTCAGTAGACTTAGTTTTTCTCTTTTCAACCCTTAATCACCTGCATCCCTCGTTAAACACCAAAGGCATATGAAGGCTCAAATTAGCATCAGTATGCTTCTCTGATACCTTGCTTTTCCCGTCTAGATTTTTCCCATTATAAAGTTTGTACTTAAGTTGTGAAAAGAGACTGAAGTGTTAGAATTACAACATGACTTAATGTGTGTTCAAAGAAGCCGCACCTTATAGAGCTGACTTGGCTTTGAATCCTAGCTTTGCTGCTCGGTAATCATAGATCCCGACTCTGTCTGCACGGCACTTTCCGAGGACAAGGAAACCATCAGTGGGTATAAATTATACCTGCCTTAGATTTGTGAGAACTAAACCCAGCCACATGCTGCACTTTGCACTCAGTATATGTGAGCTGTTTTTAGTGATCCTATTGAGTCTCCTGCTGGCAGGGACATTGAGAAGACAGTATTCTGGAAATACCTGAGTTTTACAGATTCCAGAAAGATAACTGACATGTGCGAGAACTATGCCAAGTAGCCTTGCTCTACTTTTCTTATGAGACACATCCTCTCCCATAGTTCCTTATGAATGCTTCTGATGCCTGTGAGTAGCACAGATCCATATAGATAGATGGCTGGACTGCAGAGGCATGTAGCAATGACCAAGGTAAGTCATTTTTACGATATTTACATGACTTTTTCCATCTTATGCTTTTAGCACTAGATGGGATTCGAGGCTTCTGACTTTACTGCTTTGAAAGTTTCCTTCAAAAAGAGTGTGACTGCTATTCTCCTGTTTGATGTCAAGTGATTTAGAGGACCTCAGTCCTGTAGCTCTCACTGTAAGTTGCTTGGATACACGGTTCCTTCCTGCTGCAACTACAGGCTTCTGGAACCTGGTTGGATATCCAGATGTGAGGAAATGCATACTAAGTAGTCATAGGCTACATACATTTATATCATGGAACTGGCAGAAGGAAACGGCATTTGTAAGCGGCAGCAAGACAACAAACAGACTTGGCTGCCTGTTGCGATGTTTAAAGTAGAAGACAATATGAGCAGGATCTAACACATTCATTGTTTTTGAAATTTCAAAACGATAAATCAGTGATATTTTGTAACAGCCAGTAACTTAGTGCTGCAAATTAAGAAATCAGTTATTGTAAATTACACTGAAATATGATGGCAGAGATCTCTGTGCCATGAAAAAAGAGCCCGGTCCATGGCTATTTTGTTCTATACATGGTACAATGCAGAACACTGTTCTAAGCCAAAGCCCTGTGTTGTCTGGGTAACTCCTGTTGCCATGGCAATGAAATTCTTTTGAGGGAGCAGGGCGAATGCTAATTGTAGCCATTTGTTGTTCCTTCTGTCGATCCCTTAACTAGCACAGTTGTAGAGCAGCCAGAGACACTGGGTGAACAGCACGGAGTGCCCCCAAAAGCATCACTGCTGAAGGCAACCGGCTGCTCTGCTTAAAAAATCATTTGAGCAACCTACAGTGCTGACAGTGCCACTGTGTGGGCAGAAGCACAGCTTGACTCAGACCCTGACAACTGTTGAGCTGGGACCTAGAGGGAGAGACGACTGTTTAAGACCTGTTGCAAAGGTACTGATGGCATGAAGATTAATTTGACACCAGCCCCTCAGAGGTAGGTGCTGGGCAAATCATAACAACTGTTTATGCAGGCCTCCATTCAATATCAGAATGCCCAGAGGCTATAGGAGATAGATCAATGGTTATGCTTATTTCCATCTGAAACTGCCTTACTGTGGCCTAAGGTAAAAGTATGCATTTGGTCACAACCAACCAATTGCAATTCACTTAAGTATTAGATTCAAGCTTGTATTGGTAACTCCCCCTCTCTTCTTAATCCCTTATTTTTAGAGACTTATTATTTAACTGCCGGAAATGAGCTGAAACTGAAAATCAGCAGAAATGTGAACTCACTCCTTTTGAAAAATAAAAGATATAGTGATGTCTACCAATTGCTTGGTCTTTCAAGCTAGCTCAATTTGAGAAAATGTGCTTAAACCTGGCAAGTAGTAATTCATCATGAAACCTAATTGCTACAGGCACGCGAGGAAGAAAAATCATAATTTTAAGGAAAAAATGTGAGTTATGATTATGCTATTATATCTTCCCTTTAAAGTTGTATTGACCCAGGGTTAGTTCATGGGATTTTTAAAATTTACTCCACCAGAATGGTATAAACACAGTAATAAATTTTGAGGTAGTTTTTAAGGCAAAATGTAACCTATCTACCTCCTAATTGAACAAACTGCCTAGAATCCTATTAGAATTGAGTAGAACTAATATTGTGGATCTGCTATATCAAGCTGATTCTTACTATCAGCTTAATGTTTGTTTAGTTTCGGACGAAATTGATATGCCGATTACCGGATAGTAACTAAAGATAAGATAGAACCCAGGCAGGAAAGCCTTCATGTGATGGGCTTTTCCTGGAAAGAGTCTCATGGATAATATTTTGGTCAAACAGTCCTGCTATTATGAAAAGATGACTACTAGAGCATTGTTTTGGGCTCCAAAGAAATTAGCTTTTGGTGATGGTCATCGTCGCCGTTTCTTTGTCTGCTTGTAACATGAACCAGTTAGTCCGTCGACCCTTGACAGTAGAAACCATTCCATAAAGTCTGTTGGAAAAGATTGGAAACAGACTTTTTGCAATTTCTAAGACTTAATATATTCTCCATTTCTAGTGTTTAAGTGAGACAAGAATATTTTAAAATAATACTATTTCTTTGTAAAATATACATGTAAATATTTTAGACATTCCTAAATCCCTATACGATAAAGGCTTATTTTATTAAGTCATCTACTTTAGAATTAGTCAGCACTTTCCAAACACTGAGTTTTCAGCATGACAAATGATAACAACTTCAGAATGTGAAGAAAATTCTTCATGCCTCAGTCAATGCATTGGAGAGAGATGTCCTCAGGGGTATCCGCTACAAGTATTGGCCTGAGCAAATGCTCAGCTCCATGAACGAGTGAAGCCTAGAACACCCACGCATCCTAGGCAGAGAGAATGTGTGTGAGACTAAACTTAACAGTACACCAGATGATTCCTGGCAGAACAGACTCACAGCACAGACGAGCTATGCCACCCCATCCTTGCTCTTATATGCAGAGGTGAAAGACCTAAAACTTGAATCTTATGAGGCATATTTGGTCAGCTTCTCCTCCTTCTACTGTTCCCACACCTCTCCTCTTGCCCAGATCCACTCTCAACCCCCTGTCTCCCTGGAGAAAACAGGACTGCACCTGGAGACATTAGCCAAACATGGCCCAGCAAGATGCAATAAGACCAGGCACAAACCCTCACATCAAGGCTGGGCAATCCAGTAGGAAAGGGTCCTGGGAGCAGGCAAAAGAGTTAGAGATTCCCCTCTACAACTGTCAGGAGTACCCCCAAAACACTAAGCCAACAACCATAGCATACATGTAGAGGACCTATGCACAGACCTGATTGGCCCTTCACCCTCCCGGAACCCCCATGAGCCCTACTTAGTTATTGCACAGGTTGTTCTCCAGTGTCCTTGACCCTTCTGGCACCCACAATTTCTCCTCATGTTCCAAGGTGTTCTCCCAAGCTCCAAGGGGAGAGACCAGTGAAGAACTTTAACATGGGCTCTCTCTCCACCTGATGTTTGGCTGTGGATCTTTGTTCAGACTTCTTGACCTAGGCAGAAAGAAAACACAGGAGCCAAAATGTATTTCTTCCCCTCTGTAGGAGCCTGAGGAAGCCTATAGTCCTACATAGCATTTGAGTGTAAAAAATTTGTCTTGAGGAAACTATGTGTGTTGTCTAGGAGCTATGCTGGTACGGTTCTGTGCCTGTCTTTCGCTCAGTATTTTCCTGCTTAGGCAAGTCCACAGCCAACACAAAGTTAGAATAGAACACTTTCAAATACCACTGGACTTGAAAAATGACAAAATGGATGATCAGGGGTTTTAAAAATCTATTTTAGCTGCCATTCAGACAAATCTATCTCCTTGTGCTTCCTTTAAATAACGAAAATTTGAAGGAATGAAACATCATGACAATCCTCTCATCCTGCTCCCAGACAGACTAGTGGGTCATTCCAGCACCTCACTGTGGATGGAGGCATCCCAGTTTAAACCTCCACCAGCAAAAGTGAGTATTCTAGAGAGGGATGGTGCTGTTTCAGTGACATCAAAGTCAGTCACCGCTAGAAAGAATGCTCTGTGTGTGTGTGTGTGTGTGTGTGTGTGTACATGTACATGCACACACACACACATCGATGGCTTATCCCCACATGCTGGTAATTGACAACCTGATGGTATATCTTTACTTTTCTTGTTTGTAATGTTTCTGTTTTGCTGTTTTAGTTGTTTTTTTTTTTCAGTCATTTTCTCATTGATTTTCAGGTAAACATGTCAAACTTCACAGCTTATAAAATTATCAGAACTATTTCTGATTGTACCCAACATTAAGCAATTTGCTCCTAAGTAAAGTAGACAAAAATGAATAGTTTCCAACTGCTAATTAAATATCTTTTTTGGCATGTTGGTATAGCTTTATAACTTTTGTGTGATGGTAGCTCAATTGTTTTGTTTTAAAACCATGAATTCATTTTTCTCCTTGCCAGCTATTACATGAAAATAAACAACTATTTAAGTTATAACTAATATAATTGAGACATACTGTCAGTGGTTCTGAGCCTTTCTATGACATAGCTGCCTCCTCCTCCTGCTCCTCTGCTTTCTCATTGTCTTTTCTTCTATTATTATTGTTATTGATGTTATTTTGTCTGAGTTAATATGAGCATACCCATTGGTGACCTTTAAATTTTGTTTTAATGCACTTCACTCCAGAGTTACTGAATCAGAGCTTTTCAAAGTATCAGGTACCAATTGTTTTAAAACAGAGTTCTCAAGAATTTACTATAAAGCTACGATCCCCTTGTTCAGAAAAGGAGGATTTGGAATGTAATTATATGGAATAATAATTCTCACCTTTTGACATCTTTTCAACATAAAAACAGCCTAAAACATAAAGAAATGTAGGGATTTTAAAACCCAAGAAGAACTTGTGTGTGATTGATTTTTATTTGACGTTTTGATTTTTCTCTAAAAAATTGAAACTATTGAAACTATTTGAAAGTTAAAGATATGTACAATAAAAACAATGCTAAATTGGTAACATCTTCTTAACTAAACATGAATTTAAAGAGAAGAAAAGTGATATAGAACAAGAGAGAATTCCTATCTATTAGATGTAATTATTTTTTTAAAGAATACACCAGAGTGCAAAAAGGAAGATTACTATTCTGAGAGGTAGTCACTGGCAATGTCCGTTGTAACCAGTGTTCTTCCTGCTTGCCCAGAGCTTAGAACAAACTTTCAACACTGAAAGCTGATAAACAACCAAAGAAGACATCATTTGATAAAATAGTTAGGAAATGTTTCCTTGTAAGAAACAGTTCTTAGATGTGCCTGAACTGTGCATTGTTCATTTAGATTCACCTTATATCAGTTTGTTAGAAATAGTTCCCAGAGCTGAGAGGGAAAGAGTGGCAGGGCTGCTTCTCTGCCAGCTCCCTGCTCTCAGCCAAGTAGGAGCGTGCTACTGTATGACACTATAGCGTGCTGCTGATTCATGCGATAGTTACATGCCGCATTATATGCCAAGGCTGCACTGCTTCACCTCATCTGGTACCTGGCCTTGAATCGGGGTCACCGACCATTGCCTTGCAGCTAATTCTCAGTTGTCCAGAGTGTCTCTAAAGCCACTAGACATCCTCTCCACACCTAGATTGTGAAAGAATACAACCTCCCTGACACACTCAGATCCCCTTTTGTAAATAATGATCTCCAGAACTGAGAGAAGGCATTGCTAAATATTTAGAGTTTGGTTTTTGAAAGATAATTAAGCCCTAAATTGCACACTTCAGAAATCCTGGTTTAAGACATGATTTCTGTACCATGGTTTGTTTTGGTCCCATATCCCTTCTGTTTTTCTTTATCTTTTCACCTTCATGGCTTTTGCGACACACTGTGACAAACCTCTAGCTACAAGGAAAAAAAAAAAAGAAGAAGAAGAAAAGAAAACCAAAGAAACAGATGTTATAACATCCTTTCTTCCTGGCTAGCTAAGGTTGTCAGGGCCTGTGAAGCAACCGTGTAAACAAACACCCTAGACCAGAAAGGGGGTCGCCTTATGAGTTCCTGAGAACTCTACTCTAGACATATCTACCAGCATCTCTTTGCTTCCACGGCTTCAATTAGTCTCTGTGGCTGTGGCTCCCTCCACTCTCCAGGCACACACTCAGTTTGAAAGATGCCTTAGAATGACACCTTCCTGGCTCTATTTCTACCTTGCTCCTGGCCAAAACAAGTCATCACTGCTCGGCGCCTGTTTGAAACCTGTTTGCTTGTGGGTGTGGTCATGTCTCCGACAGGTGTGTATTCTTCATCTGATTCCCAAGATTAATAGAGTGCCCAGAAGAGAGATTGTACTAAGGGAGCTTGGAGTGGGTAGTATTCCTTTCTATGCATCAAGCCTTCTGTCCCTGGACCATAGTTTTTTTCAGATAACTGACTGATACCATCTGTCCAATTATGCTATCATCTAGTTTAAGACTTACTGACATTGTTAAAAGTTGGTTTCTATAATCTCAAAATGAGCACATCCTGTAACAGGTACCCATACAGTTTTAGCAATTTAGAGTTTTACCAGAGGGAAGAAAATTTTTGGTCTTATCATCTTAACAGTATATTTACTATGGTTTCAGTTAAGTGTGTGCCTGCATGTACATGTGTCTGTGTGTCTACATGTGTTTGTGCATGTGTGTGTGTCTATGTGCGTGTCTGTGTGTCTGCATGTGTGTGTGTGTGTGCACATGTGTCTGCGTATGTGTGTCTCCGTGTGTGTGTGTGTCTGCATGTGTGTGTGTCTGTGTGCGTGTGTCTGTATCTGCAAGTGTGTGTGTCTGTGTGTCTATGTGTGTTTGTGCATGTGTGTGTGTCTGTGTGCGTGTGTGTGTGTGTGTGTGTGTGTGTGTATTTGGGGAAAAGAAAGTGACAGTGATGCCTGTAAGATGCATAAGTTTTTTTTCCCTGTTTAGTGTTCTTTTTTAAAAATTTTCCCTGTTGTTGTCCCTTGGCAGTTTCGAGGGAAATTGAATTTAAACATGCCTTTCTAAATGCATTTAAATATATGTAAATGGATTATAAATAAAAACTTTAAAGGAAATGAAAATGCTTTACAAATATCCCATTAATTCCCCCAAGTATCCCCATGTAACTTTGATAGGGGTGGTTGTTAGATTCCATCAGCTACAAAAAGCCTTTTTCTCAGTAGATCTTGAATGGCTCTTGTTAAAAAAAAAATAATAGGCCACCTTCTCTTGCACAGAAATGTTTAGAAATGTCTGGGCTTTCCTTAATTTGGGCTGTCATGAACACTTACCTACACCAGAGACAAGGATGAGCACACTCCCCTAGCCTTTTCCCATCAACCCCAAGGGTCTCTCTGAAGCACCCTAGCAAGGCATGTCTTCATCTTTCTTACTCAGCTCCAACCCAGCCTAGTCTTTTATTTTTACCCCTTTCCAGAAAACACTTTCCTTGATGCTCAAGTCAGCCCAAGCCATATTCTTCCCCATGTTCCCTATATTCCAGTCTACAGGTTGACTGCTACTCCATTGGTACCGCATTCCTCTCTACATTCAGGATGTCCCATCTCCCCAGAGCCACTCAAATCTGCCTTGTTCTAGTCCCACACTATGTGGGCACTGTTTACTTGTCATAGGACCCCATCCCACCACCCCACCCCCACCCCCTTAACTCTCTTCTTCCAGTGCTCTCTCTCTCTCCCTGTTCATTCCTTCACCATTCTAGCCACAGTGCTGATGAGATTGCCCTGACACACAGTATTTTCATGCTGCCTATGTTCCCGTAGCTTGAAAACATGGCACTCTAAATGTCTCCCCAAGCTCATCTCTTCAGTTTCAGCAGATTGTTCTGCTTGGCCATTGTGGAGTCATTCCAAGTCCCTTGTGTAATTGACACTTTTCAACTCTACTTGTAATTCCTCCCATCTCTATAAATATGGTGTCTTTATTCCACATTCCAACATATTGTCATTGGAAATGTAATAGTCTTTTTGAAAAGGGCCACCTATAAATCTGTCATTTCTTCTCCTTACCATGATCTGTAGAGGATGAGTTGTCAAAATTCCTCAAATATCAACATAATATACAAACATAAAAGTAAAACTATTAACTACTCTGGAGCAATGTCTTACTCTGTCCTTATGCATTCCTTTTCCCTTCTCCCCATGTTCCCTGTGCTTGAATTATAGAATGACCATTTGAGATAACATGCCTTAGCTCTGGCTTGCTCAGAATGGAAGCAGGCGGGTGGTGAGAGTGAGAGTGCATGGCCTAAAACTGAGACTGGCCCTTACTCTAGGTCATCTTTTTCCCCTCTCAGTGCCTCTGTGAGTAGTGGCAGTGTTTAGAAAAACCTGTGAAGGCACAGAGGTTTTGCATTGAAGCCTAGTGGCCACACGTGCTTCCTTATGCTGGAGTGACAACTGTCACTGATTTCTCATTCACTTTTGATGTTTGCTCTCCCTGTGCCTCAATTTCCTCATCGTAATAAAGCATGCTTCATAGATTTCTATGGGTGTGGATGAATTAGAGTCTGTTTTTAAACACTCTTTACAAAATGCTCTGCTCAGAGTAATACTTAGAATGGCGTGAACAGTCACAGACACTTCGTTACTACTGTTGCTGGTGTCACTGCCCTTGATATCAAGATCAGCACTGTGATAGCACATAGTGATGCTCATATTCCTGACTAACAAATGGTAGTATGAACATACAGAAGGGTTAAGTGACCTGCTCACACTGTGCATATGGAATAAGGAAGTCCTGACTCTTATTCGTGGTATGGTTTTTCTACTCGGCCATGAAGCATCCAACAATTCAGCATTAGGATGCCAAATACATTCCAGACTTGCATTGCAATTCAGTAGATAGAATGTGTTTCATTTATTTTGTACAGCACATTATTCTACAGAATCACATTCTTAACTCTATGCAAATTCAAACTTTCAAATCCCTTTACTAATCCGTCTACTAACAGTTGTTAATTTTGATACTTTGGATTTAAGCACGAGGAATAGTTCTTCAGAGAATGATCAGAAGAGACTGAGAGGCTGGTTAGAAAGGAGCTTAAATGTCAATACAAGGATATTCCTAATACATGAGATGGTACTGCTTCACTCTTTAAAATAACGGCGGAAAGCCTTCTGAAAATGAGAAAACCATTGATAGTCCACACAGTCTAGTTTTTATAGACTCACGGTTTGTGAGGAAATATGGTACACATAGAGGCATGAGGGAAATGTGGATAGTGGTCAAGCTGACTCACAGGACTCTGCAGCTCATCCGTTCTCAACCCGTGGGTCATGCAGATTGAAGCCCTTTCACGAGAGTTGCATAGATATCCTGCATGTGAGATATTTACAATACAGTTCATGATGGTCACAAGTTATAGTCATGAAGTAGCAACAAGAATAATTTTATTCTTCTGAGGGTCACCGCAACAATGAAAGGGTCACAGCATTAGAAAGGTTGAGAACCACACAGCTCTAGCTGTTTCTAGAACAGATGAGTACTAATTTGGTCTAAAGATTTCCACTATTGGGGCAGAAAAGATTGTCCCACGATTGAGAGCACTTGCTGCTCTTAGAGGGGACCTAGGTTTGGTTCCCATCTCCAGCATTGAGCAGCTCACAGCTTCCTGTAAATCCAACACATTCTAGCTTCCACAAGCACATGCACACATTTGGTGCACCAAAATGTGTGCAGATAACATATTCACAATAGTAAATCTTCTAAAAGGTGTTCTTTTATGGGTGCTGCAAGATGATATAGAAGAATTGATTATTCAAACCTTTGTTGAATACTGAGATTACAGGTTTTAATCTTCCACAATTGAGAAATGTCTTCTTGTGTATATTCTAATCTTGGTAGTGTTAGAATTTGGTACTAGATCATATCTGAACCAGGACCTACTTCGCATAATAGCATCAGCCCAGGAGAATGATAGGCCTTAAGCCAGTCACTTGTTAGTCTGCCTGCTTGGGTCCATCTGGGCAGTGCATTCACTGCCTCTCTGCTGTCCTCTGTCACCTGCTGCCACATGCCTCTTCTACTCCATTCAAATGTCCACTCCTGGTGGCTCACTGCCCCATAGGATATTCATGTATAGCTGCAGGCGCCAGTTCTGGTCAGGAATTCTCTAAATCTCATACTATTATATTTTAAATAATATAATCTCCTTGGTTTTTTTTTTCTTTTGCTTAGTTTACTTAGTTGGCACCAGTATTTTTTCTGTGTCTTATCTATAGCATAAAACCTACAATAATTTCTTAGTAAATCATGAATTCTAGATAAATACATGTAAAATATGTGTGTTGGGAAACTAGCCAGAAATTACTTCAAATTAGTTTCTTTGATATATGCCTTTGCCTTTTTAGGTAAGCTGGAAAAAATACCGACTTAGAAATTTGAGTAGTCAGTGAAACATAGACGTGAAACGCCTGTCATGTGTTGTGTGTCGTGTGTCATGTGTCATGTGTCGTGTGTCATGTGTCATGTGTCGTGACAGTGCTGTGTAATATCTAAACAGTGCTTTCTGTAAGGAACTCAATAGCATCATTATCTTCCACTCTCTTCTTTGAAGTGACTACAAGACTCACTCCCACTTCAGCTAGCATACTACCTGATGTGACGTCAAGTACATACATACCTTAATAAGGAATTTGGATGTTGCAAACTGCATACTAATGTATTGTTAATTTCCCACAGTATTCTCCAGATTCTTAGATTAAATCACATCCCTTTCTTACGAATAAAAAGGGGCTGCTTTTGAGGGAGCAAAATGTTTCAAGTGCACTGGTCACAATCTATAAGTACTTGTGCTGAAATATTTATATTTTTGCATATGAAGAGTACTGTCTTAAATTTGTGAAGGGTATTCAGTATTCATTGCTATTGATAATATATTTTGTAATGACATTGCTGAATTGTACCAAAAAATTATATTTTGGTGTATTTAGCTTTAAACAGTCATGAAATTACTTCATGTGATATGAAGTAAACTAAAATAAAATATCACTTTCTGTCATATTCTGAATATAAAAAAATTTCTTTTAAAATTTTAATCATTTACTTTTAAAGTTGAATTGAATTTAAGCTGAATTTAAATATTAATCAAATATTGAATTCTTATTTTTAGTGGATATTTTATTATCACTATTTACATGTATGATTAGACAATGTAAAAGTTAATTTCTTGACATTTACTCCTAATATATACATTTTAACTTTGAAAACAGAGTGAGACCAGCTGGAGTGAATGAGCCCAGCATCTTTCTACGAGGTAGAATTGCTATTGATTTATGACAAACACCTTTGCGAATGGGCAGGGGTGGGTTGTTGCTGTCAGATGAGAACTGAAAGCAGGCAGGTTTTGTTATCAATCACTGGGTGTCGGTGTAAGACAGCAGCGCCTGTTATAATTGATTTGATGGCTCTCAATGGCCTGAGCTCCAGTGGCCGAGGCAGATTGTGGCAACCCAGCCATGCATGACATTGACATGAAGAGGAGGTGACATGACTCCTCGGAGGCAGAGTTAGACAATTTAAAGGGGCAAATTCTTCACCAATTCAATAATTCATAAACCTGAACTTCTGATATGAGATGATGTGGACAAGGGAAGGGAAAGAACGTTTTCATTCCTGTGGCTCATGTGGAGCTGGTATTTGCTGAATTAGACTGCCTTTCATACCTATTTCTTTCA
>JADRCD010220319.1:0-26649 GCA_019843815.1 Montemys delectorum
GAAGTGGTCAGAAGCAAAGGAAAGCAAAGAGAGGCTAGAGTAAAAGAAAATGTGTGGTGCTCTTTCTTCAATAATGGTCTCTTCCCTGATCCTGTTTTCATCGCTAAAACAAAATACCTATAAGAGGTTAAAATACATTTAGAAAGAGCTGACTTCTTCATGCAATTAGTGTAGTATTCCTGAGGCTCAGAATCTGTTCAGTCTGTCTTCCCCATCTGAGATATAAAAGTGGCTTATAAAACTAAAAGTTTAAAGTGAGTAGGCATAGACCTGCATAAAGTACATGCAACCTACAAGCACACATGTGCCCACAATTAGCAAATGGTTAATTACGTATTTTGAAGTTCTGCAACATTTTCCATTTTTCATTCTTCTAAGATTTCAACTGCTTTGTCTGTTTCCTTGCAGGTGGGCCTGTGATTGACTTGCCTCTAGAATATACAGAAGTTGTCAAATATAGGGCAGGTACATCTGTGAAGCTCAGAGCTGGCATTTCTGGCAAACCTGAGCCTACGATTGAGTGGTACAAAGATGATAAAGAATTACAAACCAACGCATTGGTGTGTGTGGAAAATAGCACTGACCTTGCATCTATACTCATTAAGGATGCCAACCGCCTTAATAGTGGAAGCTATGAGTTGAAACTAAGGAATGCCATGGGTTCTGCCTCAGCCACCATCAGAGTACAGATCCTTGGTAGGTGCTTAACATGGGCAATGTCTTATTTTGTTTACCTAGAGTGTAGTAATTGAGAGTCACTCGGCCTTTTAAAGGACCTAACATTGTTTTCTTCTTTCATTGGTAGACAAACCAGGACCTCCAGGTGGACCAATTGAATTTAAGACTGTCACTGCAGAAAAGATAACTTTGCTCTGGAGGCCTCCAGTTGACGATGGTGGCGCAAAGATCACTCACTATATCGTGGAAAAACGTGAGACAAGCCGAGTCGTGTGGTCTATGGTGGCTGAAAATCTGGAAGAGTGCATCATTACAACTACCAAAATTATCAAAGGCAATGAGTACATCTTCCGAGTCCGAGCTGTGAATAAGTATGGAATTGGCGAGCCGCTAGATTCTGAGCCAGTTGTAGCCAAGAATGCCTTTGGTGAGCTATTGCTTCATTACAAAATGGAAGGTGTGAAAAACATGTCCAGAGATATAAGCTATTCTGATGTTTTCTTAAAATGATTTTCCTTGGCATTTCATCTTGATTCGTTACTATCCTTTCCACAAGACAGGAACTGTCATCACTAATCTGATATTTTAGACAGAATTAAAAGATGAGAAAATAGAACCTGTTGAATCATTAACCTCATCTGTTCTTTCCTTCTTAAATAGTTACACCCGGGCCTCCAAGCATACCAGAGGTGACAAAGGCTACCAAGACTTCAATGACTGTTGTCTGGAACAGGCCAACTGTAGATGGTGGCAGTGAAATAAATGGCTATTTCCTTGAAAGACGAGACAAGAAGAGTCTAGCGTGGCTAAAAGTATTAAAGGAGACTATTCGTGACACCAGACAAAAGGTGACAGGACTCACGGAAAATAGTGACTATCAATATCGAGTCTGTGCTGTAAATGCTGCTGGAATGGGCCCATTCTCAGAACCATCTGACTTCTACAAGGCTGCTGATCCAATTGGTAAGCGCTCGCTCGTATACACGGCATCTTCGTTTGTCCTTTGCGTGACTGAATTACTGATTATTGTGTAATTGCTGGATTGTAAATGGCTATTCCAGATCCTCCAGGACCACCTGCCAAGATAAGAATTTCGGACTCGACTAAATCATCCATCACTCTTGGCTGGAGTAAACCTGTCTATGATGGAGGCAGTGATGTTACTGGATATGTTGTTGAGATGAGACAAGGAGACGAAGAAGAATGGACTATTGTGTCTACCAGGGGAGAGGTCAGAACTACAGAATATGTGGTCTCTAACCTGAAACCTGGAGTCAATTACTATTTCCAAGTATCAGCAGTAAACTGTGCTGGCCAAGGAGAGCCTATAACAATGACTGAACCTGCACAGGCTAAAGACATCCTTGGTATGTACAACCAGAGTAATGATACTTTGATGTCTTATTAAGAGTTCTAGGCAAAACTCATTTTTTTAAAAAAAACTCACTGTAAATGTCTATTTTGTGTCTACAGAGGAACCAGAGATCGACCTAGATGTGGCTCTCAGAACATCTGTTATAGCTAAAGCTGGTGAAGACGTTCAACTACTGATTCCCTTTAAAGGCAGACCTCCACCTACTGTCACCTGGAGGAAAGATGAGAAGAATCTTGGCAGTGATGCCAGATACAGCATCCAAAACACCGATTCGTCTTCTTTGCTTGTTATTCCTCAAGTCACTCGCAATGACACGGGAAAATACATCCTGACAATAGAAAATGGAGTCGGCCAACCAAAGTCTTCCACTGTGAGTGTTAAAGTGCTCGACACGCCAGCTGCCTGCCAGAAGTTACAGGTGAAGCACGTTTCCCTAGGCACAGTCACACTGCTATGGGATCCTCCTCTCATCGACGGAGGGTCTCCCATCATTAACTATGTCATCGAAAAGAGAGACGCCACAAAGAGAACATGGTCTGTTGTGTCCCACAAGTGTTCCGGCACATCCTTTAAAGTGACAGATTTATCAGAGAAGACTCCATTCTTCTTCAGGGTTCTGGCAGAAAATGAAATTGGAATTGGCGAGCCTTGTGAGACTACAGAGCCTGTGAAGGCTGCTGAGGTGCCAGCACCTATCCGAGATCTCTCAATGAAAGATTCCACAAAGACATCAGTTGTTCTGAGCTGGACCAAACCTGACTTTGATGGTGGGAGCATCATCACAGACTATCTTGTGGAACGGAAAGGCAAAGGTGAACAAGCATGGTCCCATGCTGGCATCAGTAAGACATGTGAAATTGAGATTGGACAACTTAAAGAGCAATCAGTCTTGGAATTCCGAGTGTCTGCTAGAAATGAGAAAGGGCAGAGCGACCCTGTCACTATTGGGCCACTTACAGTGAAGGAGCTTGTAATCACACCTGAAGTTGACTTGTCAGAAATCCCTGGGGCACAAATATCTGTGAGAATTGGACATAATGTACACCTTGAATTACCTTATAAAGGAAAACCCAAGCCATCCATCAGTTGGCTGAAAGATGGCTTGCCACTGAAGGAAAGTGAATTTGTTCGTTTCAGTAAAACAGAAAACAAAATCACCTTGAGTATTAAGAATGTGAAGAAGGAGCATGGAGGGAAATATACTGTTATTCTCGATAATGCAGTATGTAGAAACTCATTCCCCATTACAATCATCACCCTTGGCCCACCGTCAAAGCCCAAAGGGCCCATTCGATTTGATGAAATCAAGGCTGACAGTGCCATCATGTCATGGGATGTACCTGAAGATGATGGAGGAGGAGAAATTACCTGTTACAGCATTGAGAAGCGGGAAGCATCACAAACAAATTGGAAGATGGTGTGTTCAAGTGTTGCCAGAACAACTTTCAAAGTTTCCAATCTGGTCAAAGATTCCGAATACCAATTTAGAGTCAGAGCAGAAAATAGATATGGAGTCAGTGAGCCACTTGTCTCAAATATCATCGTGGCAAAACACCAATTCAGGATTCCTGGTCCTCCAGGAAAGCCAGTCATATACAATGTGACTTCAGATGGCATGTCACTAACTTGGGATGCACCAGTTTATGATGGTGGTTCAGAAGTTACTGGATTCCATGTTGAAAAGAAAGAAAGAAACAGCATTCTTTGGCAAAGGGTTAACACATCACCAATATCAGGGAGAGAATACAGAGCTACCGGCTTAATAGAGGGGCTGGACTACCAATTCCGTGTGTATGCTGAGAATTCTGCTGGCCTAAGCTCACCTAGTGACCCAAGCAAGTTTACATTAGCTGTTTCCCCAGTAGGTAAGTGACTGTTACTCAAATATATTTAATTAAGCAACCAGACATATTAGCAATAAATACACCAAACACTGCTTCTTTTTAGAAATCATCCTCTTGGCTCTATCTTCTTGTCATTATGGAACCAGTCATGTAAACTCAGAGAAATTTTTTTGAAAGGGGAGGGTTGGTTTTGATTTTGGTTTTGGTATTGTCTGTATAGCCCTGGCTGTCCTGGAACTTACTCTGTAGAACAGGCTGGCATTGAACTCAGAGATCTTCCTGCCTATGCCTCCCAAGTGCTGGGATTTAAAGGTGTATGCCACCCATACCCAGCCAGAGGAATTATTTTAACTCACTCCAATAAAGTAATTTAGAATCCTTCAATTCTCTGAAGAACTATGAAGCAGAAAGTTGAAATTAGTAATACAAATGAGCCTAGGAGGTTTATCCATGTTGTTTTACTTCACTGATAATTAAAAGATGGTTACAAATAATAGCACTGATTTTAACTTTCCTATAATTCCTCAGACCCACCGGGCACTCCTGACTACATTGATGTCACCCGAGAAACCATCACACTTAAGTGGAACCCACCGTTACGTGATGGGGGCAGTAAGATCGTGGCCTATAGCATTGAGAAACGGCAAGGAAGTGATCGATGGGTGAGATGCAACTTCACTGACGTCAGTGAGTGTCAGTACACAGTTACGGGACTCAGTCCTGGAGATCGATATGAGTTCAGAATAATTGCAAGAAATGCTGTTGGCACTATAAGCCCTCCCTCACAGTCTTCTGGCCTCATTATGACAAGAGATGAAAATGGTAAGCATTTCCAACCAAATTTCCATTGTGATAAAGAACATTCACAGTTTTAAAACTGCTTTTGTTTTTAAAGATTTTATTTATTATTATATGCAAGCACACTGTAGCTGTCTTCAGACGCACCAGAAGAGGGTGTCAGACCTCATTACAGATGGTTGTGAGCCACCATGTGGTTGCTGGGATTTGAACTCAGGACCTTTGGAAGAGCAGTCAGGCCCCAGGCTCTGAAACCACTTTTAAATGGCTCTGGTCTATAAAGGAGGACAGGGGTCTTTTTCTCAAGATGAGCTACAGTCACCATGTAGATGAATTAAGTCCTTTTGTATATCAATTCTTTTCCTTGTGTCTATTATTTTACCCCATTTCCATGTAAAGATCAGACAAGTGGGAATGCTTTTTAGTTTTGTAGTTTTAGCCATTTCCACTAATATACTAGGAATAGTTGTGTATCTGTATTAGGTATACAAGGTATACAACTAATATATATTTTATATATATATATATATATATATATATATCAAATATATAATTTATAACATATATGAAGCACCATAATCATTTCTTGCTTGTATGAAGCTAATGACTTCTCCCAGGAACCATGCTTGTTTGGCTATGCAACACTACTAGGAAGCAAAGACTTGCAAATATTGCAGTTGTCTTTCCATAAAGGATGATGCAAAGTAATCACAGGTCAGGAGTAACAAAGGGAATAACTGAGTAACGGGTAAATGTCTAATCCCATTGTCTAACCTCTCAATCATCAGTTCCACTTTCAAATGGCCTTTGGTGGTGTGGAAGTGGTCATCTTCCCAGACTTTAGAATATGGTCCTGATGTCTTTATTAAGCCAAATTAATAAATGTTTCTGTTCTTTTACAGTTCCACCAACAGTAGAGTTTGGCCCTGAGTACTTCGACGGTCTTGTTATTAAGTCTGGAGACAGCCTTAGGATCAAAGCTTTGGTCCAAGGACGGCCAGTCCCACGAGTAACTTGGTTCAAAGATGGAGTTGAAATTGAGAGGAGAATGAACATGGAGATAACTGATGTTCTTGGCTCCACCAGCCTCTTTGTCAGAGATGCAACTAGAGATCACCGTGGTGTTTACACTGTGGAAGCCAAAAATGTATCTGGTTCCACAAAAGCAGAAGTTACAGTGAAAGTACAAGGTATTTTACAATAAATTCAGGATGATTTATTAGATTTGGGCTAGGGATGTGGCTGATAATATTTTAATGGACAAGAAAAAAAGTAACTCTTAAAACTTTTTCTTATAGATACACCAGGAAAAGTAGTCGGGCCAATAAGATTTACTAATATTACTGGTGAAAAGATGACCCTGTGGTGGGAGGCACCACTCAATGACGGCTGTGCTCCTGTCACACACTACATCATTGAAAAGCGTGAAACCAGCAGACTTGCTTGGGCATTGATTGAGGATCATTGTGAAGCCCTCAGTTACACTGCCATTAAACTAATAACTGGCAATGAGTATCAGTTCCGGGTTTCTGCAGTTAACAAGTTTGGTGTTGGCAGGCCTCTTGAGTCTGACCCTGTGGTTGCTCAAATACAATACAGTAAGTTTCCAGTTCTACTAAGTGGTATCCTATCATCATAAGCCTAACTTTCTAAGCAAATTAGTCTAACTGATTCCCTCTCCCCTTTGACAGCCATTCCAGATGCTCCTGGAATTCCAGAACCTAGCAATGTAACAGGCAACAGCATTACCCTGACTTGGACAAGGCCAGAATCAGATGGTGGCAGTGAGATTCAACACTATATCCTTGAAAGGAGAGAAAAGAAAAGCACAAGATGGGTAAAAGTGATCAGCAAACGACCAATCTCTGAGACAAGGTTCAAAGTCACGGGTCTGGTAGAAGGCAATGAGTATGAATTCCATGTCATGGCTGAAAACGCTGCGGGTGTAGGACCAGCAAGTGGGATCTCAAGACTAATTAAATGTAGAGAACCTGTTAACCCACCAAGTGCCCCCGCGGTAGTCAAAGTGACAGACACATCCAAGACAACTGTGAGCTTGGAATGGGCCCGGCCAGTCTTTGATGGCGGGATGGAAATAATTGGGTACATAATAGAAATGTGCAAAGCTGACTTAGGGGACTGGCACAAAGTAAACACAGAGCCATGTGTGAAAACAAGATACACGGTCACTGATCTACAGGCAGGCGAAGAATACAAATTCCGGGTCAGTGCCATCAATGGTGCTGGGAAAGGAGACAGCTGCGAGGTGACTGGCACAATAAAAGCAGTCGATCGATTATCAGCTCCTGAGTTAGACATTGATGCAAACTTCAAGCAGACTCACATTGTTAGAGCGGGAGCTAGCATTCGTCTCTTCATTGCCTACCAGGGTAGACCCACTCCTACAGCGGTTTGGAGCAAGCCTGACTCTAACCTTAGCATCCGGGCTGATATCCACACAACAGACTCCTTCAGCACCCTCACTGTGGAAAACTGCAACAGAACTGATGCAGGGAAATACACACTCACCGTAGAAAACAACAGCGGTAGTAAGTCAATAACATTCACCGTGAAAGTGCTAGACTCTCCAGGACCACCTGGTCCAATTACTTTCAAAGATGTGACCCGGGGATCTGCCACACTGATGTGGGATGCCCCTCTCCTTGACGGTGGTGCCCGGATCCATCACTATGTGATAGAGAAGCGAGAAGCAAGTCGCCGTAGCTGGCAGGTTGTCAGCGAGAAATGCACTCGCCAGATCCTCAAGGTGAGTGATCTGACAGAAGGCGTTCCATACTATTTCCGTGTTTCTGCTGAAAATGAGTATGGTGTTGGTGAACCCTATGAAATGCCAGAACCAATTGTAGCCACAGAACAGCCTGCTCCACCTAGGAGACTGGATGTCGTGGACACTAGCAAATCCTCTGCAGTCCTAGCCTGGCTCAAACCTGATCACGATGGAGGTAGTCGGATCACCAGCTACCTGCTTGAAATGAGACAAAAGGGATCTGACTTCTGGGTTGAAGCTGGTCACACCAAACAGCTGACTTTCACAGTGGAGCGCCTCGTTGAGAATACTGAATATGAATTCCGGGTGAAAGCCAAGAACGATGCTGGCTACAGTGAACCCAGAGAAGCCTTCTCATCTGTCATCATCAAGGAGCCTCAAATTGAGCCCACTGCTGATCTCACTGGAATCACCAATCAGCTCATAACTTGCAAAGCTGGAAGCACGTTTACCATTGATGTGCCAATCAGTGGTCGTCCTGCCCCCAAAGTAACATGGAAACTAGAAGAAATGAGACTCAAGGAGACGGATCGAATGAGCATCACAACAACAAAAGACAGGACCACCCTGACTGTAAAGGACAGCATGAGAGGTGACTCTGGCAGATACTTCCTGACCCTGGAAAATACAGCTGGTGTTAAAACATTTACTATCACAGTTGTGGTCATTGGAAGGCCAGGGCCAGTAACTGGTCCCATTGAGGTCTCATCTGTCTCAGCTGAATCATGTGTCCTATCATGGACTGAACCAAAAGACGATGGAGGCACTGAAATTACAAATTATATAGTTGAAAAGCGCGAGTCGGGTACAACAGCCTGGCAGCTTGTCAATTCCAGTGTGAAGCGCACTCAGATTAAAGTCACACACCTCACAAAATACAAAGAATACTGTTTCCGTGTCAGCTCAGAGAACAGATTTGGGGTCAGCAAGCCTCTAGAGACAGTGCCAATAGTTGCTGAACATCCATTTGGTAAGGAAAATCAGTCCCAAACTTCAAAGTCTATTTTTAAAACATTTAAATTTCTACTGAATGTTATAAAAACCATATTCTTATATTTCCCTGTCTATATTTAGTGCCGCCAAGTGCTCCTACCAGACCTGAGGTCTACTATGTGTCCGCCACTGCTATGTCAATTCGTTGGGAAGAACCCTACCATGATGGCGGTAGTAAAATTGTTGGCTACTGGGTTGAGAAGAAAGAACGTAACACCATTCTTTGGGTGAAAGAAAACAAAGTGCCATGCTTAGAGTGTAACTACAAAGTGACAGGCTTAGTAGAAGGACTAGAGTATCAGTTCCGAACATATGCACTCAATGCTGCAGGCGTCAGCAAGGCCAGTGAAGCTTCAAGACCTATCATGGCTCAAAACCCAGTTGGTATGTAGAAATTGCTAAAGCTATCTATGTTTGTTACTATTCCTGGTATTAGAACTCAGTTGTATTTTTAACTTTATTTTGTATCCCTTCTAGATCCACCTGGTAGACCAGAAGTGACAGATGTCACAAGATCAACAGTGTCACTAATTTGGTCTGCCCCAGTATATGACGGAGGCAGCAAAGTTGTAGGCTACATCATAGAACGAAAGCCAGTCAGTGACGTTGGAGATGGTCGCTGGCTGAAGTGCAACTATACCATCGTCTCTGATAATTTCTTCACTGTGACCGCTCTCAGTGAAGGGGACACTTACGAATTCCGTGTGTTGGCCAAGAATGCAGCAGGTGTAATTAGCAAAGGCTCTGAATCTACAGGCCCTGTAACTTGCCGAGATGAGTATGGTAAGAAATAGCCAATGTGTTCCTTTCAGCTTACTCCAGTGTTTTCCTTCTAACTTAAGTGGATATCTGAACTGTCAGATATTCATTCGTATCTATTTTGCCTATTAACAGCTCCACCAAAAGCTGAATTGGATGCCAGGTTACAAGGCGATCTGGTGACCATCAGAGCAGGTTCAGATCTTGTTCTTGATGCTGCCGTTGGTGGCAAACCTGAACCCAAAATCATCTGGACCAAAGGAGACAAGGAACTGGATCTCTGTGAAAAAATTTCTCTACAGTACACTGGCAAGCGAGCCACTGCTGTGATCAAATACTGTGACCGGAGCGACAGCGGGAAATACACACTGACCGTGAAGAATGCTAGTGGGACCAAGTCCGTATCTGTCATGGTCAAAGTTCTTGGTAAGCAGATCAAAGGCTCTCTTTTGGATAACTGTAGCACTTTCAAGTATGCCGTTCATCATGACTTGTCATCCTGCCTCTTTCAGATTCCCCTGGCCCATGTGGAAAACTCACTGTCAGCAGAGTGACTGAAGAGAAGTGTACCTTAGCCTGGAGTCTTCCACAGGAAGATGGAGGAGCAGAGATAACTCACTATATTGTAGAGAGGCGGGAGACTAGCAGGCTCAATTGGGTGATCGTCGAAGGGGAATGCCTGACTGCATCCTATGTGGTTACCAGACTCATCAAGAACAATGAATACACATTCCGAGTGAGGGCAGTGAACAAATATGGCCTTGGTGTGCCAATTGAATCAGAGCCGATTGTGGCCAGAAACTCTTTCAGTGAGTATTAGCTTTTTAAAACACTTTAGAGACTAAAATGTTAATGGATCAAGAAGAAAGGTAGTCATGTTCATAGTGATTTTCTGCAATCCTGATCATTCTTTATTTGCATTAAATACAAACAGCAATTCCATCACAACCTGGCATACCAGAAGAAGTTGGGGCTGGCAAAGAGCACATCATTATTCAGTGGACAAAACCTGAATCTGATGGTGGCAATGAAATCAGCAACTACCTGGTAGACAAACGTGAGAAGAAGAGCTTGCGCTGGACACGTGTCAACAAAGATTATGTGGTTTATGACACCAGGTTAAAGGTGACCAGCCTCATGGAAGGCTGTGATTATCAGTTCCGGGTGACTGCCGTCAATGCTGCTGGCAACAGTGAACCCAGTGAAGCTTCAAACTTCATCTCATGCAGAGAGCCATCATGTGAGTTCTAAGACAGTAACCTGTGCTAAACCAAAATCATGATAAGTATTTTCTGACATGGTAACTCCAAGAACTTCAGAATTTATGAAACACATATACCTAGTATAGCTTATACTTACTGTGATCTTAAATATATAGGATTTTAACCATTACATTACTAGTAGCAGCTAACATTGCTGAAAACTGTTGCAATATTTGTCTGATCTATGAAAAGCAATATTGCTCTAATACCAACATGAGAGAGATATTTTTAAAGTCTTCTAGAAGAGTCAAAAAAATAAGTTCTACTGATGAATATTGAAAAGGAAAAAGAGCAGAAATTCCTTTTGAACAGAGGCTTAGGGGAACATAAAGCATCAAAGGTATTAACAAAGTAATTATTACATGGCCTTCAAAAACAACATATAATCTTTTATAGAGTTTGAGCCCAAGAGCTGAAAGGAGTAAGTCACTGGGACTGCAGAGGAAAAAGACAGGAGCAGATTCCTGCATTCAGTAGAAATACAGGGTGATATGTCATACTATCCCCATGAAAGAGTGACAAGTAAAGATAAGTCCTTATGAACAAGCTAAGAAGGGAACTTAGTTAAGAGAGAATATGCCATTGCTAGCCAAAGTGAGGGACAGAAATAACTGCATCTCTGGAGCAATCTAAATCTTGAAATAATTATAGATAGTAATAAAATACCATGCATGTTGCCCTAGAGTATCAAAACTTAGAACACTGTTACAAAGAGGGTCTTCATAAGTCCTGAATGCCTCTCTGAGTCTTGAAAACAAAACTGTAATTCCCAAAGCTTCTTCTTTTGTGCAATGCCTATATCTCTTTTACATTTCAGACACCCCTGGGCCACCATCTGCTCCAAGAGTTGTGGATACCACCAAGCGCAGCATTAGTTTGGCATGGACCAAGCCCATGTACGATGGTGGTGCTGACATCATAGGATATATCCTTGAAATGCAAGAGAAGGACACGGATCAATGGTGCCGAGTGCATACGAATGCCACAATAAGAAACAACGAATTCACTGTGCCAGACCTTAAGATGGGCCAGAAGTACTCCTTCAGGGTTGCTGCTGTGAACGCTAAGGGTATGAGTGACTACAGCGAGACAACTGCTGAAATTGAGCCCGTGGAAAGACTAGGTATTTAAGGCAGAAGAAACACTTATGTGTGTTGTTTTCTCACCACATCTGTTCACAAATTAACTGCATTTTCATGTTTACTTTCCAGAAATACCAGATCTTGAGCTTGCAGATGATCTGAAGAAGACTGTGATCATCAGGGCTGGAGCCTCCTTGCGCCTGATGGTGTCTGTGTCCGGAAGACCATCTCCCGTCATCACATGGAGCAAGAAAGGCATTGACCTTGCAAATCGGGCAATTATTGACAACACGGAGAGCTACTCTTTACTCATCGTGGACAAAGTTAATCGGTATGATGCTGGAAAATACACAATTGAAGCTGAAAACCAGTCTGGCAAGAAATCAGCAACGGTCCTAGTTAAAGTCTATGGTAAGTATCTTTCTTAGGTTGAGCTAACTTGCAAGTAGAGACCATAAAAAGCTACACCTTGGCCTTTTATTGATTACCTCACTAGGGGAGGCCTACACTGATTATATTTTCCTGTAACACACACACAAAGTACCAATCAAACAATAAAGAGTAACTTCCTTCTGGTCTCTTTTTTAGATACTCCTGGTCCCTGTCCTTCAGTGAGTGTTAAAGAAGTTTCAAGAGATTCTGTGACCATCACTTGGGAAATCCCCACAATTGATGGTGGTGCTCCAGTCAACAATTACATTATTGAGAAGCGAGAAGCTGCCATGAGAGCATTCAAAACAGTAACCACCAAATGCAGCAAGACTCTTTACCGAATATCTGGACTCGTTGAGGGAACCATGTACTACTTTAGAGTGCTTCCAGAAAACATCTACGGTATCGGAGAGCCTTGTGAAACATCAGACGCAGTTCTAGTCTCAGAAGTACCTTTGGTGCCCACAAAACTAGAAGTGGTTGATGTCACCAAATCCACTGTGACCCTTGCTTGGGAGAAACCACTCTATGATGGTGGAAGCCGACTCACCGGATATGTTCTTGAGGCCTGCAAAGCCGGCACAGAGAGATGGATGAAAGTTGTCACTTTGAAACCCACAGTCTTAGAGCACACTGTTATTTCCCTGAATGAAGGTGAACAGTACCTGTTTAGAGTGAGGGCCCAAAATGAGAAAGGTGTGTCAGAACCAAGAGAGATTGTCACACCGGTGACTGTACAAGACCTCAGAGGTAGGTACTGAATGCCCATATAAATACAAAATAAATGAAAATATTGAGGGTTCAAGACACTTCATCTTCAGGTCATGTGTGAAAATAAATGCCTGATTTCTTTCTTACAGTGTTGCCAACAATTGATCTTTCTACAATGCCTCAAAAGACCATCCATGTCCCAGCTGGCAGACCAATTGAGCTGGTGATTCCTATCGCTGGTCGTCCACCACCTACTGCTTCCTGGTTTGTAGCTGGTTCTAAACTGAGAGAATCAGAGCGTGTCACAGTTGAAACCCACACTAAAGTCACCAAGCTAACCATCCGTGAGACTACTATAAGAGATACTGGAGAATACACACTTGAATTAAAGAATGTTACTGGAACCACCTCAGAGACAATAAAAGTTATTATTCTTGGTAAGTATGTGTGACAGGGTTACAATTTAGTCTTTATCAATGGTTAAATCACCAGTATTGATTTGAAGTAAAAATTCATCTCCTGATTTCTTTACCTTTTAGACAAGCCTGGTCCACCAACTGGACCCATCAAGATTGATGAAATTGATGCCACATCAGTTACTATATCCTGGGAACCCCCTGAATTGGATGGTGGTGCTCCACTGAGTGGCTATGTGGTAGAACAGCGTGATGCTCATCGTCCAGGATGGCTGCCAGTTTCTGAGTCTGTAACAAGACCTACATTTAAGTTCACCAGACTCACCGAAGGAAATGAATATGTGTTCCGTGTGGCTGCAACAAACCGCTTTGGGATTGGCTCGTACTTGCAGTCTGAGGTCATAGAATGCCGAAGCAGCATCAGTGAGTTCTTGGACTCCTCTACCTTTTCCTCTATAGCTGACTCTGAATTTAGAGTCCATATACCTCGATGAGACGTGAACTAGCTTGTAACATTAACTTCTGGGTTTTCCTAAGGTTTCTAAACAGCCTTGCTTGGCAGCTTTCAATAGTGTTAGATTTTTTTTTTTTAAACTTCTTTACTTGGTTGAAAGAAAAGAAAAAGAAAAAGGAGCTTGAGGAAAAATAAGAATGAAAAGATAGAAGAGGAAATAAAGGGAGGAAGAGAAAAAACATGCAAGGGAGGGACTATAGACAACCCATCAGAAAAAAGTATAAAATGTGTGCTTAATAAATATTTATAAAATAAGATACAGCAAAAATGGAAAAGGCAAAAAATCACTGCTGGGAAAACAGTCATTTGTCTTTTATAGCATCAAAAATGCCAATTAAAACCACAATACACACAAACTGCATTTCTTTACTCATGCTGACATACTGTATTTTTTTTTCTGTCTTCCTGCAGGTATTCCTGGACCTCCAGAAACATTACAGATATTTGACATCTCCCGTGATGGTATGACACTTACTTGGTATCCACCTGAAGATGACGGTGGCTCCCAAGTGACTGGATATATTGTAGAACGTAAAGAAGTAAGAGCCGATCGGTGGGTCCGTGTAAATAAAGTACCAGTGACTATGACCCGGTACCGCTCCACCGGCCTTATTGAAGGCTTAGAGTATGAACATCGGGTCACAGCCATTAATGCAAGAGGGACTGGAAAACCAAGTCGTCCTTCCAAACCCACCGTTGCCATGGATCCAATTGGTAAATATATTTCATATACACCAAGTTTATTGAGATACAGTTGTTATGTGGTGACTCATTCTTCTAAAGTGTGTGAGTTCTGAGTTCTATGAGTTCTGAGAAATACAGCTTTGGAATCACTACCACCACAAAACTATAGAATACAAAAATGTAAAAAACATAAATGCTAAGTCTATATTTCCAACAACACACTGAATGTGTTATACAGCAGTCAGTATATAACCTTGCAGCAATTGTAACAAGTATATTTTTTGTCTTTTTTTTTTTTTTTTTTTCCTAGCTCCACCAGGAAAACCACAAAATCCGAGAGTTACAGATACAACAAGGACGTCAGTCTCCCTGGCCTGGAGTGTTCCAGAAGATGAAGGTGGATCTAAAGTCACAGGGTACTTGATTGAAATGCAAAAAGTAGATCAACGTGAATGGACCAAATGTAACACCACCCCAACCAAGATTCGGGAATATACCCTAACACACCTACCTCAGGGTGCTGAATACAGATTCCGTGTCCTAGCTTGTAATGCTGGTGGACCTGGAGAGCCTGCTGAGGTACCAGGAACAGTCAAAGTCACAGAGATGCTAGGTAAAATACATGACCATTTATGTATACTTGTTGCTAGAATTGCCTTATGACTTTTTCCTACCCCCTACCCCATTCAAAAACAAATCTAAAATGTATTTCTTCCTTTTTCCTCAGAATATCCTGACTACGAACTTGATGAAAGATACCAGGAAGGTGTCTTTGTTCGACAAGGTGGAGTCATCAGACTCACCATCCCAATCAAAGGAAAACCACTCCCAGTATGTAAATGGACCAAGGAAGGCCAAGACATTAGTAAGCGTGCCATGATCGCAACATCTGAAACACATACTGAGCTTGTGATCAAAGAGGCAGACAGAGATGATTCTGGAACTTATGACTTGGTTCTGGAAAACAAATGTGGCAAGAAGACCGTTTACATCAAGGTCAAGGTGATAGGAAGTCCCAACACTCCAGAAGGGCCACTCGAATATGATGACATACAAGCTCGCTCTGTAAGAGTCAGCTGGAGACCTCCTGCTGACGATGGTGGTGCTGACATCCTGGGCTATATCCTTGAGAGAAGAGAGGTACCTAAGGCTGCCTGGTATACCATTGACTCCAGAGTCCGAGGCACATCTCTGGTGGTAAAAGGCCTCAAAGAAAACGTGGAATACCATTTCCGTGTCTCAGCAGAAAACCAGTTTGGCATAAGCAAACCCTTGAAATCTGAGGAGCCAGTCATACCAAAGACACCACTAAGTAAGTACTCCTTCAGCCAGAGAGGTATAGAAGTTGGTTTGAATGCTTACATTACTTGAGTTACCACCACCAGCTCACTAGATCTGAGATTGGACTCTGATCTTCATGTGTGCTTTTCACGTGTTTATAGATCCACCAGAACCTCCAAGCAATCCTCCTGAAGTACTTGATGTGACCAAAAGTTCCGTTAGCTTGTCATGGTCTCGACCTAAAGATGATGGCGGCTCTCGAGTGACGGGCTACTACATTGAGCGCAAGGAGACATCCACTGACAAGTGGGTCAGACACAACAAAACCCAGATAACCACCACGATGTACACTGTCACCGGCCTCGTTCCTGATGCTGAATACCAGTTCCGTATCATTGCACAGAATGACGTTGGCCTTAGCGAGACCAGCCCTGCTTCTGAACCAGTTGTTTGCAAAGATCCCTTTGGTAAGCAAAGAGTTTCCAAAAGGGACAAAAACCAATGAAGCAAGCCAGTTTTTTCCTCTGCCTTTTTCCCCACCAGTAAACCTAATTCTTTTTTCAATTATCTTGAATATTTCAGATAAGCCCAGCCAACCAGGAGAACTTGAGATTCTCTCGATATCTAAAGACAGTGTCACCCTCCAGTGGGAGAAACCTGAATGTGATGGTGGCAAAGAAATCCTTGGATACTGGGTTGAATATAGACAGTCTGGAGACAGTGCTTGGAAGAAGAGCAATAAGGAACGGATCAAGGACAGACAGTTCACCATCGGAGGTTTGCTAGAAGCTACTGAATATGAGTTCAGAGTATTTGCTGAGAACGAGACTGGGCTGAGCCGACCACGGAGAACAGCTATGTCTGTCAAGACTAAACTAACCTGTAAGTAGCTTACAAGTTCTCTCTGTATGGGTTACAAATGAAACTTCTGGAAACTAACTCTTTCTGTAGTCTAAGTTAAACTCTCTTGCTAGCATTTTTTATATAGGGTGGCTTCTGATCAAATTTATTAGCTATTACATGTGTACACATGTCAAAGTCCTCAATTTTAATTCCATTCTCCAATAAAATGTTCTGGGGTTTAACTTAGACTACAGGAACTAAATGTTTTTCTGGAGAGGTTTCCCCTCTGATGCAATAGGCTTTTTGGTTTTGTCATCTCTTAGCAAGATTTGGAAGGTTAATAAACATCCCCTCACTTCAGGGGACCTAAGTAAGGACAAGGATCCTGTAAACTGGCCAAGAGACTCTTCTTCCCTCAAAACCTCACATTACATCCTAATGCCCTCTCAATCATAAGAGTGACAATGTGATACAGTAGGGTGATATGCTCACTTAATCACCATTTTCCATATGACCCTAGAAAAATAAATGAGTCTTAGGTGTACATCATAGCACCTATTAAAGCTTAATCAATAGGATCATCCATTACTGACATGCACAGATTATAGATTCGGTAGTGATGATGCATTTAATGTCATCTTTCATCATGTGCAGCTGGAGAAGCCCCAGGAGTACGCAAAGAAATGGCTGATGTGACCACCAAATTAGGCGAAGCTGCTCAACTCTCATGCCAGATAGTTGGAAGGCCCCTTCCTGACATTAAATGGTACCGATTTGGTAAAGAGCTCATACAAAGCCGGAAGTACAAAATGTCTTCAGATGGGCGCACACATACTCTGACAGTAATGACCGAGGAACAAGAAGATGAAGGTGTTTACACATGTGTAGCCACAAATGAAGTAGGAGAAGTAGAAACCAGCAGTAAGCTTCTTCTGCAAGCGGCACCACAGTTCCATCCTGGTTACCCACTGAAAGAGAAATATTATGGTGCTGTGGGGTCTACACTTCGGCTCCATGTGATGTATATTGGTCGCCCGGTACCTGCCATGACTTGGTTCCATGGCCAGAAACTTTTGCAAAACTCAGAAAACATTACCATTGAAAACACCGAGCACTACACTCACCTTGTCATCAAGAATGTCCAACGTAAGACTCATGCTGGGAAATACAAGGTTCAGCTCAGCAATGCCTTTGGGACAGTTGATGCCACCCTAGATGTGGAAATACAAGGTATTTTGCTTTGGCTTTCAGGGGGTTTCCTTTGAAAGATCTCAGGAGGCACCCTGTGAAACCCCCACTATAACTGTACTTTCTCTCAACAGATAAACCAGACAAGCCTACGGGACCCATTGTGATTGAAGCACTACTCAAGAACTCTGTGGTGATCAGCTGGAAACCACCTGCTGATGATGGCGGCTCCTGGATCACCAATTATGTGGTAGAGAAATGTGAGGCCAAGGAAGGTGCTGAATGGCAATTGGTGTCTTCAGCCATTTCAGTGACAACTTGCAGAATTGTGAACCTCACAGAAAATGCTGGCTACTATTTCCGAGTCTCAGCTCAGAACACCTTTGGCATCAGTGAGCCACTAGAGGTCGCTTCCATTGTGATCATAAAGAGTCCCTTCGGTGAGCAGAAATAGTTTGAGGGGAAATGAAGGGTTCAGATAACGTATAACCATTTTCTCTCACTTTAATTGAATGTTTCTATATTTTAGAGGGAAATGTGTATACCCTATCTTCCTCTTTGTAGTCACATAGAACATTGGAATAATTCTGCTTATTTAAAATGAGCAGGTTTTTGTTTGTTTGTTTGTTTTAAATAAAGCTATTTCAAACATGGCAAATCTTTTTTATTTTCTAATAGAAAAGCCAAGTGTTCCTGGTAAACCAACCATCACTGCTGTCACAAAGGATTCTTGTGTTGTGGCTTGGAAGCCACCTGCGAGCGATGGAGGTGCAAAGATCAGAAATTACTACCTTGAGAAGCGCGAGAAGAAGCAAAACAAGTGGATTGCTGTGACAACAGAGGAAATTCGAGAAACCGTCTTTTCAGTGCAAAACCTTATTGAAGGTCTTGAATATGAGTTCCGTGTAAAATGCGAAAACCTAGGTGGAGAGAGTGAATGGAGTGAAATATCAGAACCTGTCACTCCAAAATCTGACGTCCCGATTCAGGCTCCGCACTTCAAGGAGGAGCTGAGAAACCTGAATGTAAGGTATCAGAGCAACGCCACTCTGGTCTGCAAGGTAACTGGTCACCCAAAGCCTATTGTGAAATGGTACAGACAAGGCAAAGAAATTATCGCCGATGGACTCAAGTACAGGATTCAAGAATTTAAGGGCGGTTACCACCAGCTCATCATTGCAAGCGTTACAGATGATGATGCCACTGTGTACCAAGTCAGAGCTACCAACCAAGGGGGATCCGTGTCTGGCACCGCTTCCTTGGAAGTGGAAGGTAAAAACAAATCTGCCAATGTCAGCTTGGTGTCAGACAACCTACTGTTAATTTGGGGTGCGAAGTATTACGAAGTCTTGCTAAATCATGTTCTCTGTTCTTTTACCTTGATACAGTTCCAGCTAAGATACACTTGCCCAAGACTCTCGAAGGCATGGGAGCAGTTCATGCTCTCCGTGGGGAAGTGGTCAGCATCAAGATCCCCTTCAGTGGTAAACCAGACCCTGTGATCACCTGGCAGAAAGGACAAGATCTCATCGATAATAACGGTCACTACCAAGTGATAGTCACGAGATCCTTCACATCACTTGTCTTCCCCAATGGAGTGGAGAGAAAAGACGCCGGCTTCTATGTCGTCTGTGCTAAAAACAGATTTGGAATTGATCAAAAGACAGTTGAACTGGATGTGGCTGATGTCCCCGACCCACCCAGGGGTGTCAAAGTTAGTGACGTCTCACGCGATTCTGTCAACCTGACTTGGACGGAGCCAGCTTCTGACGGTGGTAGCAAGGTCACCAACTATATCGTTGAAAAGTGCGCGACCACTGCAGAAAGATGGCTCCGTGTGGGACAGGCCCGAGAAACACGTTACACTGTGATCAACTTGTTTGGAAAAACAAGTTACCAGTTCCGAGTAATAGCTGAAAATAAGTTTGGCCTGAGCAAGCCATCAGAGCCCTCAGAACCAACCATTACCAAAGAAGATAAGACCAGAGCTATGAATTATGACGATGAGGTAGACGAAACCAGAGAAGTCACCACAACTAAAGCATCACACTCCAAAACTAAAGAACTCTACGAGAAATACATGATAGCCGAAGACCTGGGGCGTGGTGAGTTTGGAATTGTCCACCGTTGTGTTGAAACATCCTCAAAGAAGACATTCATGGCCAAATTTGTTAAAGTCAAAGGGACCGATCAGGTTTCAGTCAAGAAAGAGATTTCCATTCTAAACATCGCTAGGCACAGAAACATCTTATACCTCCATGAATCATTTGAAAGCATGGAAGAATTAGTTATGATCTTTGAATTTATATCAGGACTCGACATATTTGAACGCATCAATACGAGTGCCTTTGAACTTAATGAAAGAGAAGTCGTAAGCTATGTCCGCCAAGTCTGCGAAGCACTGGAGTTCTTACATAGCCAGAATATTGGCCACTTTGACATTCGACCAGAAAATATCATTTACCAGACAAGAAAGAACTCCATTATTAAAATAATAGAGTTTGGTCAAGCACGTCAGCTGAAGCCAGGAGACAACTTCAGGCTTCTGTTCACTGCCCCTGAATACTATGCCCCTGAAGTCCACCAGCATGATGTTGTCAGCACTGCCACAGACATGTGGTCACTTGGTACACTGGTGTATGTGCTGCTGAGTGGGATCAACCCATTTTTGGCTGAAACCAACCAACAGATGATTGAGAACATCATGAATGCTGAATATACTTTTGATGAAGAAGCCTTCAAAGAAATTAGCCTTGAAGCGATGGATTTTGTTGACCGGCTATTGGTGAAAGAGAGAAAATCTCGCATGACAGCCTCAGAGGCCCTGCAGCACCCATGGCTGAAGCAAAGGATTGACAGAGTCAGTACTAAAGTCATTAGAACACTGAAACACCGGCGGTACTACCATACCCTGATAAAGAAAGACCTCAATATGGTTGTATCAGCAGCTCGGATCTCCTGTGGTGGCGCGATACGATCTCAGAGGGGAGTGAGCGTGGCGAAAGTTAAAGTAGCATCCATTGAAATTGGCCCCATCTCTGGGCAAATAATGCACGCCATTGGTGAAGAAGGTGGATATGTCAAATATGTTTGCAAAATCGAAAATTATGATCAGTCTACTCAGGTGACCTGGTACTTTGGCGTGAGACAGCTGGAAAATAGTGAGAAATATGAAATCACCTATGAAGATGGAGTGGCCACCATGTATGTCAAAGACATCACCAAGTTTGATGATGGAACCTACCGATGCAAAGTCGTCAATGACTATGGTGAAGATAGCTCTTATGCAGAGCTGTTCGTTAAAGGTGTAAGGGAAGTTTATGACTACTACTGCCGCAGAACCAAGAAAGTCAAGCGCAGAACAGATGCAATGCGCCTCCTTGAAAGACCACCAGAATTTACCCTGCCTCTCTATAACAAGACGGCATATGTGGGTGAAAATGTCCGCTTTGGAGTAACTATTACCGTCCACCCAGAACCTCGGGTAACGTGGTATAAATCGGGTCAGAAAATCAAGCCAGGTCATGATGACAAGAAATACACATTCGAGTCTGACAAGGGTCTTTATCAATTAACAATCAACAATGTGACCACAGACGACGATGCTGAATACACTGTAGTGGCAAGGAACAAACACGGCGAAGACAGCTGTAAAGCAAAGCTGACTGTGACGTTACATCCACCCCCGACAGAAACCACACTCAGACCCATGTTCAAGCGGCTGCTGGCGAATGCCGAATGCCATGAAGGCCAAAGCGTCTGCTTTGAGATCAGAGTTTCTGGCATCCCTGCACCAACGTTAAAATGGGAGAAAGATGGCCAGCCACTGTCCCTCGGGCCCCACATTGAAATTGTCCATGAAGGCTTAGATTATTATGCACTGCATATCAGGGATACTTTGCCCGAAGACACAGGTTATTACAGAGTCACAGCCACAAACACGGCCGGATCCACCAGCTGCCAAGCTCACTTACAGGTAGAGCGGTTGCGCTACGTCAAGCAGGAATTCCAGAGTAAAGAGGAACGAGAGCGCCATGTCCAAAAACAGATTGACAAGACACTGAGGATGGCTGAAATCCTTTCTGGAACTGAAACTGTGCCATTGACTCCAGTAGCCCAAGAGGCTCTGAGAGAAGCTGCCATTCTTTACAAACCAGCAGTGAGCACCAAGACTGTCAAAGGAGAATTCCGACTTCAGACGGAGGAAAAGAAAGAGGAGAGAAAACTCCGCATGCCTTATGAAGTCCCAGAGCCCCGCAGGTTCAAACAAGCCACGGTAGAAGAAGACCAACGCATCAAGCAGTTCGTGCCTATGTCTGACATGAAGTGGTATAAGAAGATCCGGGATCAATATGAAATGCCTGGGAAACTTGACAGAGTTGTCCAGAAAAGGCCCAAGCGCATCCGCCTTTCAAGATGGGAGCAGTTCTACGTGATGCCTCTTCCTCGCATCACTGACCAGTACCGACCTAAATGGCGGATCCCCAAACTGACCCAAGACGATCTGGAAATGGTGAGGCCGGCCCGACGACGTACCCCTTCCCCTGACTATGATCTTTACTACTACAGACGGAGGAGGCGCTCTCTGGGTGACATGTCAGATGAGGAACTCCTCCTCCCCATTGATGACTACCTGGCGATGAAAAGAACAGAGGAAGAGAGGCTACGTCTGGAAGAAGAGCTCGAGCTGGGCTTCTCGGCTTCACCACCCAGCCGAAGCCCTCCACGCTTTGAGCTATCCAGCCTGCGCTATTCTTCTCCATCAGCTCATGTCAAGGTGGAGGACAGGAGAAGAGACTTCAGGTACTCGACCTATCACATCCCTACAAAGGAGGAAACCAGCACAAGTTATGCAGAGCTTCGGGAACGGCATGCCCAGGCCTCATACAGGCAGCCGAAGCTTCGGCAGAGGATCATGGCCGAGAAGGAGGAAGAGGAGCTACTGCGGCCAGTGACAACCACCCAGCGTCTCTCAGAATACAAAAGTGAGCTGGACTACATGTCCAAGGAAGAGAAGTCTAAAAAGAAATCGAAACGACAGAGACAAGTGACAGAAATAACCGAAATTGAAGAGGAATACGAAATCTCAAGACGGGCTCAAAGGGAATCATCATCCTCTGTGTCCAGACTACTGCGACGCCGACGCTCCTTGTCTCCAACTTATATTGAGTTAATGAGACCAGTGTCTGAGCTGATCCGGTCCCATCCACAACCTGCTGAGGAATATGAAGACGACACGGAAAGAAGATCTCCTACTCCAGAGAGAACCCGCCCACGTTCTCCCAGCCCTGTGTCCAGTGAGCGATCCCTCTCAAGATTTGAGAGGTCTGCAAGATTTGATATCTTTTCCAGGTACGAGTCCATGAAAGCTGCCTTAAAGACTCAGAAGACATCAGAGAGGAAGTATGAGGTTTTGAGTCAGCAGCCTTTCACATTGGACCACGCCCCTCGAATCACCTTGCGGATGCGGTCCCACAGGGTTCCGTGTGGCCAAAACACACGCTTCATCTTAAATGTCCAGTCAAAGCCAACAGCTGAGGTTAAATGGTACCACAATGGTGTAGAACTCCAAGAGAGCAGTAAGATTCATTACACCAATACAAGTGGGGTCCTGACCTTGGAGATTCTGGACTGTCAGACTGAGGACAGTGGAACCTACCGTGCTGTGTGCACCAACTACAAAGGTGAGGCGTCTGACTACGCAACCCTGGACGTCACTGGTGGAGATTATACCACCTATGCATCCCAGCGCAGAGACGAGGAGGTTCCCAAATCAGTCTTCCCTGAACTGACAAAAACAGAGGCATATGCAGTCTCATCATTCAAAAGGACATCTGAGCTGGAAGCTGCTTCTTCGGTCAGGGAAGTGAAGTCACAAATGACAGAGACAAGGGAAAGTCTCTCATCCTATGAGCATTATGCCTCTGCGGAAATGAAAAGTGCCACATCTGAGGAAAAGTCACTGGAAGAAAAAGCCATGGTGAGAAAGATTAAGACGACACTGGCGGCAAGAATCTTAACAAAGCCACGGTCTATAACTGTCCATGAAGGTGAGTCTGCGAGGTTTTCCTGTGATACCGATGGGGAGCCAGTACCGACTGTGACCTGGTTGCGTGGAGGACAAGTGGTGAGTACTTCTGCTCGCCACCAAGTGACCACTACCAAGTACAAATCGACCTTCGAGATTTCTTCAGTGCAGGCTTCTGATGAGGGCAACTATAGTGTGGTAGTCGAAAACAGCGACGGGAAGCAAGAAGCACAGTTCACGCTGACCATACAAAAGGCCAGAGCTATTGAAAAGGCTGTGACATCACCACCCAGAGTGAAGTCCCCAGAGCCTCGGGTGAAGTCCCCAGAAACAGTGAAGTCTCCCAAAAGAGTGAAATCTCCAGAACCAGTAACTTCTCATCCAAAAGCTGTGTCACCCACGGAGTCAAAGCCAACAGAGAAGGGTCAACAGCTCCCAGTCTCTGCCCCACCAAAGATAACACAGTCCCTGAAAGCAGAAGCTTCCAGAGACATTGCAAAGCTGACTTGTGCGGTTGAAAGCAGTGCATTGTGTGCAAAAGAGGTCGCCTGGTATAAAGATGGCAAGAAACTCAAGGAAAATGGGCATTTTCAGTTTCATTACTCAGCAGACGGTACCTATGAACTCAAAATTCACAACCTTAGCGAATCTGATTGCGGAGAGTATGTCTGTGAGGTCTCTGGTGAAGGAGGAACTTCCAAAACCAGCTTCCAGTTTACTGGGCAGTCCTTCAAAAGTATCCATGAGCAGGTGTCAAGCATATCAGAAACTAAGAAATCTGCACAGAAAACTGCCGAGTCAGCAGAAGCCAAGAAATCAGCTCAGAAAACTGCGGAATCAGCAGAAGCCAAGAAATCAGCTCAGAAAACTGCGGAGTCAGCAGAAGCCAAGAAACCGGCACAGAAAACTGCTGCGTCAACAGAAGCCAAGAAGCAGGAACCAATAGCTCCTGAACCAATTTCCTCAAAGCCAGTAATTGTTACTGGGCTTCGGGATACAACAGTTTCTTCAGACAGTGTTGCTAAATTTACAATTAAAGTTACTGGAGAGCCCCAGCCAACTGTCACCTGGACAAAGGATGGAAAGGTAATCAATTCTAAAATGTCTTTTATTTTCTAGAAAAAAAAAAAAAAAACTAATGCCTCCCCCACTCATCCATACCTCCTAAAGAAAGTTCCATATTAAGCTATTACTTAAAACTCCAATCCCCTGCTTCCCACAGGCTATTGCACAAGGCAGTAAATACAAACTCTCTAACGACAAAGAAGAATTCACCTTAGAAATCCTCAAGACTGAGACTTCTGATGGCGGAGTTTACGCCTGTACAGTAACAAATTCTGCTGGATCTGTGTCCTCTAGCTGCAAGCTAATAATAAAAGGTACGTGTAGTTTTGTTCTTAATGTTTTCTACAGAACAGTATTAAAAGTTTCTGAACACAAACATACACAATTCTAAAATTAAACATTTTCTAATCCAGACATGCAGATTTACAGTTAATATAGTATTAGCATAAAAGGTGTGCATGATTGCATGAGATACTATATAAGATCTCACAGATCTTACAATCTGTTCTCAGGAATATTTAAGAATAAAGTCAGGCAGATCTGGTAGCTCTAGCTTGGAATCATTACACTGGATTATGGCAGGAGAGTAAGGAAGTTAGCCTCAGTTGTATAATGAATTTGAAGTCAGCCTGGGCTATATATGGCCCGGGTTCAAAAAATAAAATTAAATAAGTAAGACTGAGTGAATACACAACATGGTAGTTCCTCTACCACATTGCCATATATGCTTGCCATTTTCCAAGGAGCACAAACTTAATGAATGAACCATACTCGTATCCCAGTTAAACTTAAGTCATCTCGGTCTTTCAAAGGGTAATTTTTTCCGTTGCTTGAAATCTCCACAGTCCTCAGCCAAACCTTTGCCTTCTCTGCTCAAGATGTGTTTCCCCTCATGTTGTAAAATTATCTTAATTTAATCAACTTTAGGAAACTATTACTTCTAATCTCAAAAGTCATATGAGATAATTTTCTACAACTGGAACTGAGAATTGGTGTTACATATACATTATATAGAGGTTGACACTTGTCTTTGACTATATCACATAGTAGAATCTACAAAAGTGGAGAAGGTCACATTCCAATTAAGTCTACTTACAGAGGTTTCTTTTTTAGCTGTAAAAGACACTGAGGCACAGAAGGTATCTACCCAGAAGATCTCTGAAGTTACATCTAAGAAGAAAGCAAGTGTCCAAGAGGAAACTTCTCAAAAAGCCCTAACTTCTGAAGAAATCAAAATGTCAGAAGTAAAATCTCATGAAACACTGGCCATCAAGGAAGAAGCATCCAAAGTTCTGATTGCTGAAGAGGTCAAGAAATCAGCAGCAGCATCCCTGGAGAAATCCATTGTCCACGAAGAAGTCACCAAAACCTCACAGGCATCAGAAGAAGTCCAAACTCACACGGAGATCAAAGCATTGTCTACCCAGATGAACATAGCCAAAGGACAGCGAGTGACCCTGAAAGCCAACATTGCTGGGGCCACAGATGTGAAATGGGTCCTGAACGGCATTGAGCTTACTAACTCGGAGGAATACAGATACGGGGTATCTGGCAGTGACCAAACTCTCACCATCAAGCAAGCCAGTCACAGAGATGAAGGGATCCTTACCTGCATAGGAAAAACGAGCCAGGGAGTTGTCAAGTGTCAGTTTGACTTGACCCTGAGTGAAGAGCTCTCAGATGCTCCAAGCTTCATCTCACAGCCCCGATCTCAAAACATTAATGAGGGACAAAATGTTCTCTTTTCTTGTGAAGTCAGTGGGGAGCCGTCCCCTGAAATTGAGTGGTTTAAAAATAACCTGCCAGTAAGTTTAAATTTTGAATATATATTGGAGAAAATTTAAAATATCACATCCCTAGCTGAAGACCTGAATGCCTCTTTCCTTTTTTTTTTTTTTTTTTTTTTTT
>JADRCD010220320.1:0-30595 GCA_019843815.1 Montemys delectorum
GAAATGAGGTGACCCACATCGGGGTGGATGGAGACTGTAGTAGGAGTCCCTGCCTGGGACCTAGAGGCCCCTCCAGCTTACCCTCTGAAGCAATGTCAGGCCTTAGGACATTTCTGAGCCACAGGCTAATCAAGTGGAAGAGGGAAAATACAGGTCATGAAGTGTGTGCCACATGTAGTTGGGGACAGCCAGGGTTGACATTGCCACTCAGTAAGACTGCTTTTTCCAGGGCATCCTTTTACAGCCTTATTTCTGAAGGAATGAACACATGTCTCTCATATTCTCCTCTGGTTACCTCTTGCCTAGTGACCTGAGTGAAGCAGCCAAGAACTGCCTTACTTTAACAGGAAGAAGTCAGAAACCAGAGGCAGTAGCAGACTTGCCATTAGAGTTCAGACCTTTCTCCCACTAGGGGTGGGACTGAGAAAGGCTTCAGGATGACCTCGAGCCAAGCAGGGACTTGAGGGGTGGAATCTTACTCAAGCACCAAAGGCCAAGCTAAGGATGCAGAGCCTCTATGGATAGCCTCTGGAATTGGGAGCCAACCAGGATAGAACCAGATCCCCACCCTAGTCAGTCGACAGAGTCCAAAGAGCAACCGTTTGCTCCTCTCCCAACCTTTCCTGTGTGTTCTCTATGCTGTCTGAGGCTCCAAAGCTTTGTTGCTCCATAGACACATCCAAAGGCATGCTTCCCCAATCCAATGAGGTATGTTAATGTAATGCCCAATCATCATCACCTACACCACTGAGACTGGGAGAACACCCTCTCCAGGAAGGCAGTGTCAATAAATCAGCTTACAAACAGCTCAAGAGGGCCATCAGGTACATGTAAAAAGGAGTGAGATCTGGTCCACGTCCTTGTCCTGTTTGACAAAGTAAGGGGACAGAATAGGACAAAGCCCAAGGGAGGTAGAGGCCAGTTCATCGAGGGGTAGGTGAGAGGTGGCCCACAAAGATGTGATAGGAAGACATGCTTTCAAGTGAGCCTGGAACTATGTCTATCCGGTGGAATGAGTGGAGCAAGACATCTCACAGAAAGAAACAACTTGCAAAGACAGAGCAGTGTGACACGCCCACCTCCTCCAAGGCTTCTGTGAAGACCCGCAGACCCTACAGAGTGATGTGGAAGAGGAGGCTGATAAATCTGGGCAGAGAGGGAAAGCCGGGGCCAGAAAACGACCACGGTCAAGGTATGGAGCTTGCCCTGCCAATTAAGATTGAAGAGAGTCATTGCAAGAAGCCTAAGCCAGATGGCAATGTTGACACATCCTCATAATGGCAGGGTGTCCCAGGCAAGATACTTAACCTCTCTGTGCCTCTGCTTCCAAATCTGTCATGAGGACAAGAAGAGCATCTTTTTTTACTCAGAGGGGCTGACTGCTATGAAAGCCAGGACTGTGTTAACCAGAAGCTGGTGTCACAAGCACATTTTAGAAGGGATCATCTAGTTTCTAGGGCAAGGAAAGGAAAGAAGGATGGATCAGATGCATCACAATAGGGGTGACTTCTGGGACCAAGGTGATGGTGACCCCATGGAAAGCATTGGGAAAGCATTAAATAGGATATGAATGGAGAGACCAAAGAGCCTTCAGAATAGCAAGTGGGAACAGTGAGGGAGCAGGAGGGATCTAAGAGCATCGAGAGATGACACAAGAGTCCCAGAAAGTCACCTATAAAAAAGTAGGGTTTACACAGCCAGAGAAATGGACCAGGGAACAGAAGCAGGCTAAGAGGACAGCTGGCAACGGAGGCCAGAGGAGAGAGGATGGCCTAGCCATTGCAGTCCCTGAGAAGATCTTGTCAAAATGTAGACAAGCTGGGCAGAGGTCTCTCCTCCTAAGCAGAGTACGAAACAGCTCTCAAGTTCTTGGCTGTAGCTGCCATTAACAACAGTAGGTCTATTAGAGATTAAGCTCCTCCCCCTACCCCCACACCCTCAAAGCAACTACTTGAAAAGTCAAGAGAATAGTAAGATCCCACCGCTGAAGAAAATTTTCCAGCTGTCTTCGTTGTTTTAAACAAGACGTCTTTCACATTGGAAATGGAAAACTATGTTGGTGCCTGCCTGCCTGCCATGGTCTTTAACCCCTCCCCATGGACAGCTCAAACGTCCTCAGTACACTATGACCTCCTTCCTCTCTACGACCTGACCTGACCTGACCCACAGTCAGAACACCAAACCCTCTTCTACCTTCTCTTCCTCACTGGTACCAGATTGTCTTGGAATTTGCAAGTCTTCCTCAATTATGTTCCAGAACAAGATCGATGAGATGTGATTCCTATCTCATTTCTGACCTTTCGAGGGCTTTTTTTTTTTAGTGCTCCACCTGGATGCTTCCCACCCTCTATCACAGCATTGTGGGCACTTCCTGGAAGGCTGTGAAGAAAGCATCGTGGTAATTAAGGAGCCAGTTTTTCCTGTCTGAATGGATTCCATTCCTAGAAGACAACAAAAACCTAACCCTGAATGGAGAGGCTCTTGCTGGCTGCTGGATATCCCAAGTCTCCACCCCGTGGAGGAAGTCCTTCTTTGTAGGCTCTTCAGCGGTCTGGTTTTGGTTGGGTGAGCGGCAGGCTGCTTGCCATTTGCTTCCATGCTGTCTTTGGAGGCATTGCTATCTGAAATTGTGTGGGGAAAAAAATAAACTCTGGCCTGTTATGACCCTTTTGTATAAAATAAGTTCCTAGGAATGACCCTTCTGATTAAAATGAATGATCCCATAGTGATCTTGGTTGCACGAGCCCCTGGCACAATTGCCTTGTCACTCTCTCTTGCCTTGCATGACAGTTTTCATGTCTCATCCTCTATGTTACTAACATTTGGGGCCAGATTAATCCTTTATGTGGACAGGGGAGAGGGTGGCTGGCTGTTGAATGCATTGTAGGATGTATGGTTGCACCTTGCATCTGTACCCACAAACAAAATGTCAGACGACCCTTCTCCCATTCAGTTGTGACCATCCTAAGTGTCTCTTAAAGATTTCCAGATGTCCTCAGGAGGGGTATGCATGTTCATGTGGACAGAGAACTCTTAGGGGGAGACAGCTGTCTAGTTCAATTCTTCTAATGTTTTGCAGAGTTCTTGGCATAGGGCCACGGTGTCCAGTGAGGGACAAGAATGTGAATCACCCTCTGTGTGGTAGTGGGCATTAAAAACTTCTATAGATGACCACTGTATGGGAACTCCCTCTATAATCTTTTCTTCTGGGTCACAGTCAAGTTGTATAGCAAGCTCTGCTGCTTCTCTACCTCTGGGGAGACTTTGTGACCCAGCTTTTCTATCTCAAATTCCACGGAGATCAATGGATTTCGGAGCAAAAATATTTTCCTCTAGACTAAGAAATGATCTCCAGAAGCTTGAGTAAAAGATAAGGGAAGTATTATTGGGTCTTGGGGATATTTGGGGGGCAGAAGCTCAACCATGACAGTGGGTCCACTGGGCGAGGCCTTGGATGGTGTGGAGATAGCAGAGACTTGCCAGGCTGAGATAGCAGACGTCTAACTCAACGGAGGATCACAGCCAGCAAGACTCTGAAAACCTATGGCTATTGTCTAAGTTCTCAGGTCCTTGGAGCAGACTGGAAGTCGTGGGGGAAATAGGATCTTCAAGGTTGACTGAGACACAATGTTAAAGCTTGGCGTTCAGATCAAGTTGCTTTGTTGGTTTCTGGCACACCTGACTTCTGACTTGGGATTGGTACCATGGCACGTACAAAGTGCTAAACCAATAGTAGCTAGTATTTATTGAGTGCTTATTATATACCAAACACTGTTCTTTCAGTGAACAGTGAATTTTGTTCACTGAATTTTGATGAATTTTCTCCTTTCATCTTCATAAAGTTCCCATGAGTGGGTCCCACTGATTGTAATCTGGAGTTAAAAATAATGAACTGAAGACGTATTCTCAAGGTGGTAGATGCAAGACAGTAAGAATCACAATCTTGTAGCACCCACTCTGAGCCAAGCACCGTTTGATACTTTGCAGGCACTGATTTATTTAATTCTCACAACAACCTATTGAAGGAGGTACTATTACCAAGTCAATTTTACAGATAGAGAACCCAAGATGAATTTTCCAGAAAGAGAACCACGGAGGAATCCACCCAAGTGCCACCAGCTCGTACTTGACAGGTTTGGACTTTGAACTTGGAAAGCTTGGCTGTAGTGTCTGTGTCATCTATCTGGGTTTGTAAACCTGGCTTTTGAGACTCCAAGACCCACTGTCTTCTCCACACGCTCCTAGGTGAGCAACGTGGTAGCTGCACATTCGTAGTAAAAAGAGGATTTGGGTGGAGCATGCAGGAAGCTGGAGCTAGAGCGGCTTCTTCACAGACAAAGCCGTGAGCTGTTGACTCTGCTTTGTGTCTGCATCAAAGACCAAGACTAAGACCAGCGAAACATCATCACTCCAACAAGGACCAATGACGGAGGCCAGCCACTCTGGGTAAGATGGCTTCAGGGAGCATCACCAGGCAGAGCTTGATCAGAGGAAAAGGAGAAGGAAAAAAGAAAACTCTTGTCATCAGGAAACTGTAGTAACAACTTGAGAATAGTCAGCCTAGTAAAGTGTGTGGTGTAGTACCAGTAGATGTCTTTAGTAACCCTGGGACTCTGAGGGTTAGACCAGGAAGGGTTCATATCATATGATACTTCTTGCACTTGGCAGTTGGACACAGCCCCTCTGAATGGGTGGGCCTCCCTTTTACTAGATTCATAGTCCCTACTATGCAGTGAAGGACCTTCTCTATACCCCAATTTAAGCCAATAGAATAGTTTATTATTTCTTTTTAGATAGCCACAGAACTCTAAATATGGACAGCATACTGTAAGATAGTATGCAAATTAATGTCATTTTATAAGAACTATACTGACATTGGAATTATGAAAATGTTCCTTGTATCCACTCACCTAAAGAGGCATCTAAGAGTCAACTGAATTACAGAGACGCTCCACCCAGGAAGCCTCTTCAACATGGCTGCCTAAACAAGATCTGAACAAAGACAAGGCCAATCATGTGCTAACATGAAAGGGGCAAATCTCCTAAGTCTTAAGCTTAAGAACTACAAGTGATAAGGAATGCAGAAAAGAGGAGAAATAGTCTTCCCTGCGAAGGGCCCCCACACTGGTATCTAATACCATGTGGTCAGCCCTGAAATCATCTATGTACAAGTATATTATAAAGACTGATCAGGTTGTATATGTGTATTTAGGAATGAGAGGCCATGCGTTTGAGAGAGAAAGGAGGGGCTGGAGGAGAAATATATTTTAATTTCAAAAAGCAGAAAAAATTTAAGAGTGAATTGACTTGTATAAGGTTTGTGTTAAAATGCCTAAGCCAGAATAGGTAAGCCAGCCTGGCAAGCCATTGACGGCCATTGATGGCTCTGGGATTCAGTTACTGACCGTACTTTCCTGCTTTCTTCTGTGTTTGGAAATTTTTATAACAGAAATTATATTAATAGATTTTAACACATAGTTTGACAATTAAGGCATGGCTAAATTTGGCTTTGAAATTTCTGACAGTCTGTTGATAGAACCAAGCAGCTCTTATGGACGCAGAGTCAATCAGGGTCCAGTTCTAGGCTTTACCTTGGTTCTCACACTGACCTTCCTTGAAGCATCCCCTTTTTCTCTACTCTGTACAATTTTTTCTTTTGGATATTTTCTTTACTTACATTTCAAATGTTATCCCCTTTCCCGGTTCCCCTCCCAAAAACCTCCATCCCATCCCCCCCTCCCCCCTGCTTCTATAATAGGAGTCTTCCCCCACTCCCGCCTCCCTGCCCTTGAATTCCCCTACACTGGGGCTTCCAGCCTTCACAGGACCTCTCCTCCCATTGATGCTCGATAAGGCCATATTCTACTACATATGCGGCTGGAGTCATGGGTCCCTCCATGTATACTCCTTGGTTTTAGTCCCTGGAAGCCTTGGGGGGTCTGGTTGGTTGGTCTTGTTCTTCCTATGGGATTGCAAACCTTTTCAGCTCCTTCAGTCCTTTCTCTAACTCCTCTATTGGGGACCCTGTGTTCAGTTCAATGGTTGGCTGCGAGCATCCACCTCTGTACACTTTTTAAAAACCAAAATGTAAAAGCATGAAACCACACATTTTGGGGATATCATATGATAGTTCCATACATTGTGCAATGTTCAAATCAAGATAAGTCTATCTGCCTCCTCCCTGACCATTTCTCTATGGTAAAATCACTCCAAGTCCCATCACACCCTACGGTGCAATGGCATATGGGGCTTTCTTTGAACACACACCAGCTATGCCAAGGAGCACTCCCAAAGGAACTTTCTTTCATTCTGGGTAAACTCCCTAGACTGGTAGCATCCTTGTTCAATGTTACAGAAAGGAGCCCAGCTACACTTATCCTTAGATTTGAAAGCTCCGTCAGAGGGGAAGATTAGGGTAATTGCCAGCTGGTTACATGGTAGGTAGAATCAGCTATGAGGTTTTATTTTTAGGGTGTGGGTGTGGCATGTGCGGAAGAGCACACAGAGACCAAAAAACAGTACTGGATCTCCTGGAACTAGACTTACATATGCCATGTGTGTGCTGGGAATTAAACTCAGGCCCCTGGAAGAGTGCTCCTAACCTCTGAGTCATTTCTCCAGTTCCAAGCTATACAATTTGAGAACCTGAAGATCTGTCCTAGGCAATTTGGCCTTGTGTTGGTCCTTCTCCCCACAACTGAAGATGGACTCTCCGTGCTTTCCTTTGAATTTGGCACACGTCAGCCACTCTGATACATCAACCAACACAGAAACTCTCAGATGTACATGTTTCCAGCATACAAATTTGTATAAGCGTGCGCATGTGCGGGGGAGGAGGGGGTGTGGGGTGTGGGTGGAAGTAAAAACATACACATGAACATATGAAACATTGGAGTTTATTTCCAAAACCAACCCCCAAAGCTAATGAAAATAGCTCCTATGAGAGTGGCCTAGCAGGATGGGGAGATGAGATTGTTGAATATATGTTACATGTGATAGAGAAACAAGATTAAACTAAGAAAAAAAATATGCCAACAGCCCTGGTGACATATTGTGACATGAGAATAATGTAAATGTTTTACACTAAGTCAGAAGATAAAATGTCATCCCTAAAAGCTGAAAAACGTGGAAACAACTGTATCAACCCATCAGGTTGGTGATACGAAATTGAGGAATGTCAAAACACCCAAGGCCCAGTGTGTTCACAGAGCAGCCATAAAGCAGTGGTCTACAACCTGACGCATGTTTGTCACCCAGAGATGATGCCTAGGAACAACTGGGGACATTTTTTTTGTCACAATTGGAAGGTTGCTAGTGGCATCTAAGAGTAGGTATGGTTATAGAAGCTGCACACAGTACCATCACCACAGTAATCAACCCAGCCTCGAACAGGTGTGGCTGAGAAATCTTGTCCTGCAGGAGTATATATATATTATAAAGACAAAGAGGACTAAAGTTATCTTTCTCAAGTCTGCAGCCGTGTCAGTATTGCTTCTAGCAATAACTTAGCACTACTGAATATTCCCCATATATTATTGTTATTTGATGCAGGCGTTCATACATTTTTTGAGAAAGATAATAAAATGCAATCCTAAAAGTTCTTGTGCCTGGTGCCTGATGCTGCCCACCTCACTCGACGGGCCATTCTACTCTCCAGTGCCCCATCATCCAGTGAGCTTCGTGGACCCCTCCGAGTATGGTGGTCTCACAATCATCTTTCATAATGGCTTGCTTCCTAGAGACAGAACATGGAGAGCCAAATCTTCCAGTGGCATGATATCAATATCACTCCCACTGGATTTCAACCAAAGCAATAGTCCGGGCATGCTCTGCATCAAGACGGTGGTGGAAGAGAGCACATCTTGATGTAGGGATGGCAAGGTGATAGAACAGAAGACAATGAGCAAAAGAAGGTCTTGGGGTGGCCCCAGTTTATGACAGTGAGGTACTCAGATGATGTTGAGGGTACAGCCTCCACATCAGTGGCTGTAAACATGGCTTTTGAGTCGGGATATATAAAAGCATGGGGATTCCTAGTCTGGTTTTTTGTTTTTTGTTTTTTTTGTTTTTTGTTTTGTTTTGTTTTTTTGCACTGTAACCTTAGCTTACCCGGCACATCTAGATTCACCTATTGTCAGAGAAACCCTAAGTCACTGATCATTTCCAGACTCATTCCTACGTCTGCTTTCCCCAAGGGTGGCGTGACTGAGAGGGAATGTTGTCTGGGGAGCCACAAGAAGGAATTCCACAGCTGGTGTAGCCTCCCCGCTCCCGAGGAGCCAGAGCTTGGGAGACCCTGCCCCGAAGTGGGTGCTTGTGTGTCGGTTGTTGTAGAGGAAGTAATGCCAGGACCACAAAGCCCTTCTCTCAGAACCACTTTCCTCAGCCTTTCCATCATCCTAGCAACAATAGAAAAATCATGAGTTAAAACTCTGGAAAACCTGAGCAAAATGAGGTCTCAAGAAAACGGGGGTGGGGGTTGGGGTGGGGGGGTGTATGTGTAGAGGCTGTGGGCGGGCGGAGAAGACATGCTTTCAAAGGAGCAACTGTGTCCTGAGCAACCTCGTCAGACAACTTTTCAAACCTGGGGAGACAAGCAGTTGTGTAGATGGGGGTAGCCCACGTTTTGAAAGTTCTAGGGTCGGGTGTATTGGGAGTTTGAAAGTAAAATCACAGGATACCTGTCTATGGTGGACTTGCTCGCTAGAGCACCGCAGTCCAGTTCTCAAGGGAGATTTCTCTGGCGCTCTGTTTCTGGAAGCCTCCTTGAGCTGGGCACCCTAAGGTGAAGAAGTGAGGGAAGGCTGGCTAACATCCCCTCCTCCATACTAATTTGTTTGTCTGGTCATGTAGAGGCTGCTGGCCTCCACTCTCTCTGGTTTCCCACTAGGACAGAGGGTGTTTTCACTGTGGCTTTCATCCTTTCGGGCCAGACCCAGTGCTTCTAGCTCATGAGTGTTGTTCTACACTCAGGGTGCAGGGGGTGGGGGTGGGAGGTGGGGGGTTCACTATCCGGAGCTGGGGGAGGAAGGCCAGCAGGAGGAGAACTTGTTTGGCATAGAGAAGGAGCAAAAGAATTCACTCTCTTTGCTGGAGTCCTAGTGACTAGCATTAAATCTGAGCCAGAGAGAGAAGGCAGGTCTCTCTCACTCAAGCCGCTCTGGTCTGAGTGAACTCTTGTCTCAGGGCACTTGGCAAGCAATGGCCTGGGGCTAAGCAAATCCTATTGTTAAAACAAACAACAACAAACAAAACAAAACAAAAAAAACGTTTTCCTTGGTATTTCCTTCCCCAGGTATCCTAGGCCTCATAAGCCCCAGCAAGTATTTCTGCCACCTCGGTGGCCACATGCCCTTAGGATCATGTTGCTCCCTTTCTTGTCAGATAGCAATGCCTCAATTTCTTTGGGGAATTAAAAAAAAAAAAGTGCCATTTTTTTTTCTGCACTTCATGTTCATGTGGTCCTTATTAACTAACTGTCCTTTGTGACTCTCTAAGAGACGGTAGACTGATACCCAGACTGGTCAAAGAGCACCTTATTTTGGGTAGAATCGCTGACTCAGAGGTGAGCTGGTGTTATGAACAGGGCCAATCAGAAACTTCCCAAAGACTTTATGTATGGCTGTTGATGGAGCTACTCTGTCTTCCACAAGAGTCAGGAAAGGTTCCCTCCATGGAGGGAGAATGGTAGCCAACTACCTGAATTCTGAGGCTTGAACTCATGAAGCAGCACAGCCAAGAGAGAAGGAGTCCTGACAACATAGTTTGAGTCCTTCCAGGAGACTCTAAATAGTAAATTAATAATAATAATAATAATAATAATAATAGCAAAACCTCCATTTGTCCTCCAGTCTTGCCTGGGTGCTGTTACCCAGAATCCTCTGCAAGACTATCGGTAATAAAAAGACCATGTCAAGGGTATTCCCTTTTCACCCCAAACCTTAAAGTACTGAAGTCCTCAGGAGTTGTGCTTTCAACTGAGATATGGGGACCAAAAAGAGTAGGGAGGCAGGGAGGTGGCTTAAGCACAAACCATGCTAAATCAGAACTTGTCCATAGGTCATAGCACTTGAAATGGGCTGGAAGCAAATGTTTTGAACGTCTCCTATGGCTCCTATCATCCAGGACACTAACCCCGAGTCTGACCTGACAAAGTGCTTGACCTTTAGAGAGCTGCCTGTACGCCTGTGCTCTCCCAGCCTATACTGGAAGGAAGAGGCTTAAAAAAAAAGTTGTAGCCACCAAGAAGAACATCACCTTCATTGCATCCTTGCATCCTAAAAGACAGCCAAGAGAGCCTTCCCCATAAAGTATAGTCAAAACTGCCGCATGAGTTAATCAAGAGACTCGCCTGCTGACAGAGAGAAAAAGGACCAGTGGTTCATAGGCATGGCATTTCCTTTGACCTGTTCTGATTCCTGCTTCCCAGTTCCTCTACTGCTAGCATGTACTGGAGTGTGAGGGAGCTTGGGGGTTGTGTGTTAGGAGTGTGAGTTTTTTCACGTCTGTCCTTGCCCTGGCCCTGACCTGAAGGCTTCAAAAGGCCGCCAGGCTAAATCAGATTTGGAACTGGACTCCCCTGCAGAGAGAACATGGATTATCTGTGGGAGTAGGTGGGTCCTCAGATACATGGCACCCCAAGGAGTGAACAGTGGCTGACACTGTTAGATGCCTTCAATGTTACCTACTCCCTTTAGAATGACAAGACACCTGATTTTGGTCTAGGCATAGGCAATCTTTCACCAGCCTCCTTTTCTGCTAGAGGTGACCACCAGATTCTCCCCTGAAAATGAGATGTGATCAAAGTGACCCCAAGGTGGCTTTCACAAGAGGCAGCACCTATTTCTGTGCCCTCCTGTAGGGTTGGGGTGTGCACGCCCACCATGTTGGATAGTACAATCCGAGGCCATCCTAAACTAATTCAGCCATCTGAGTTGTCTTGAGCTTCTGAAGCTATAAACCCAGCAGTCTCGAGTGAATATGCATGTATATTTGCTTCTCTGGAGGACTTTTGCTAATTCAGTAGTTCTACTTGGGAGACCATAGAAAGCATTGCCTATAAAAAATTGACAGCAATACAAGAAAGCAAAAACCTATTAAATAAAAGAGCAAAAATTTGAAAAGCACAAAGAATTTTAAAGTCTCTCATTTTAAAATGCTGTTAGCAAAGCAAGTGTCACACGGCTTCCCAGTCCATCTGCAAAATAGACGGAGGCTTGTTTTGTCTTCTCCCTCTCTGCAAGGTTCCTGACAGGATTAGTCAGTGATAAAGGATGCTACCAGAAACACGGAGGTATGGCTAAACACATCTACAGTGTGACCTTCGACCCCACCCTATTTCTCCTAAAATACATGCCCCTCTGAAAATGCTATTTGGGGGGGCTAAGGCAGCAACAGACATAGAACTCATTTCTATTGTGCCATCATCTCGTCTGGCTTTGGCACTTTCTCACCATTTCAGGAACAGTATATGCCAAAGATATACTTGGTTTTAAACAGTTGCTCGTAAATTGACAAGGCAAGCCACAGGACAACATCAGCAAATCCTTCACGGCACAGGAAGAGGAGGGGAAAATCGAAGTCCTTACATTCGGGAGCCTTCCTGTTTATGGAGTCGTTTGTTCACAGACATTTTGTAATCAACGTAGCAATCTGTGTCTGGGTTGTCTGCCACTTGAGGTGTTTAGAGCCTACAAAAGACTGGTGTATTAGTGGTGCAGTGTTAATTATCTGTTTATCTGAGAGCTTGATTACAAATCTGTAATGAATGTCTAAATGTTTGGGAAAATTGGATGTTGCAATTTTATGTTTTGGTGGGTTGTGGGTAAATAGTAAATAGGAATGTTCAGTGACGCACAGTAAACAAAAATTTTAATTTTTAAGGGAATAATGGGCCTGGGTCATCAAATGAAAGATGGGTGAAAGTGAAGTCTTCTGCCTGAACAGCTTCTTAGACATTAAGGCCTCTCCTAGCAAACTGGTATAAGGACAGCTACTTGACTCCTGTGGGTCCTAGTTGCCTTGTCCATAAAAGAAGAGAGGCTGGGTTTAATCTTTGCTAAAGACTCATCCATCTTTAAGATACTGGATTAACAAGAAACGTCAGGAAACCTTTGCTCACATTTCCATCCCATTTTTAGCACTCATAACAAGTCACCCAGATAAATTGGAAGTACTACCTTCCAGAACTGTTCAGCCCTCAAGCATGCCTCTTATTCTTTTATAGGGTGGCAGCTGCCTCCCTATAAACAGATTGTCACCTTTTAGTTCAAGGCGCTTCTCTAAATTGGTTAAGTCTTCCACTTACAATCAAAATTCAGCCTTGTGAGATTTTGTTTCAGGATCCTAGCCCGCATTCCCTCTAAAACTAGGGAGAGGGACCTAGCTTCACACATACATTTCCAGAGAGGCTCAGTTCAGGAGCCAACTCTACACCCTTCTTCATCAGCTCAACCCCACAGGTCCTAGAACTCCTTCTCCAGGATCCCAGCCTGCGTAGCCTCCTGCACCAAGTATGTCTTCCCCTGCTTAGGCCAGACCACCTCATGTGGGAGGCCCTCTGCCAGGTTTGTGCTGCTCCCAACCTTGGTCAGAGAAGCATCTTATTGTAGTGGGTAAGAGTTAACGCTTTGGGGGTTAATCCCTTATTACTGAGTTATTACAAACTTATTACTGTTCAGGTTGCTGAGAATCAGCAACTGTGACCGTTCAGCCATAGATGGTGTGTCTATGTCAGTGTCCCATTCCCAGACTCAGAAGTGGGGCTGGGACAGAATGCTAAATACTATACTGTAGACATGACTGTTCCATATATGAACTTATTGGAGCTCTGGTTACCTTGTGCACAGGACTTGCATAAGATCAAGCCAGTGAAAAATTCCAGGGTGGAGAAGGGCTGGCCTCTGGAGATGCCACCCAAGGAGCTTTTGGCAGTTGATGGCTGCCAGAGAAAGCAGAGACACTTTTCTTTCTGAGGTAAAGGCACGGGTTGATTCCTCATGCCCTAGCAACGACCCACAACCAGGTGCACCTAGACAGCACGAATCTGATGCAATAGGTTAAGAAAAATAAACCAAATATTTTAAAAGGACATGAAGTTGGATGGGAGATATGATGGAGGTGGTCTTGGAAGGGTTCGGGGAGGGAGAGTGAGGGGTGGAGAGGATTGTGATACTATCCTATACATGTATGAAATTTATTTTTTAAAAACATTAAAAGTCTTTTAGATCATTACCAGCTTCAGCTCATTTGCTGCTGCCAATACATTTTCTGTATTTATATCTCCATGCCGATGGAAGAACCGTAAGGCTTCCTAATTGGTGGGCAAAGACCTTTTCTATCAAATGATCATAAAGAGTGAATGTATGAAGCCTCCCCAGTCCCACTCACAGAATGGCTTCCCTTTCTCACAACTGCCTTTGTTTCACAACTGAAGGAACTAAAATTCAGAGAGGGCAAGTGACTCAAGATTGTATAGCTGGTCCTTCCTGAACGTGAGAAACACTCAAACCCAAGTTACCCAACTTCAAACCTAGCTGCTTTTCAAGATACAGAGCCCCTGTAGTATCATCTTCACAGTCATGGGGTTTGTCCCCAAAGCTGCTTCTCGGTTCATCACGGTCTCTGTGTGGGTAGCCAGAATAAGAAATCCTAAGGCTGACTGGTCCTATTTGCTCCTCTCTTGTCATATTAGCTCAGGGAGACAGGAAGGGGGAAAAAAAGGTGGGTTTAATTTAAATGTCTTAGTAAAATAAGCCAGGAGAAGCTCCAGATTGCTCCTGACTTTCTGTCCCTCTGCCTATGCCCAAAGTCGAGTCCTTAGGTCTGCTGCACTGTGGCAGAGTGCCAACCTCTAACTGCCAACTGTTAACTGTTAACTGCCCAGGGCTGCTGAGCATGATGTCAGGCCTGATCATGTGACTTGTTTTAGCCAATGGGGTGTGAGCCAGCCCACAACTAGTTCTTCCTTCTTTCCAATGTTGTTTTTTTAAAATTCTGTTCCATGAGACCATCTAGACTAGATGCTGCTAGCCATGCCAGGTCTCACAGCAAAAAAGATGGCAAGCTGAGCCGCGGCCAACTTCAAGGAACGTGTCGCTAAACCAAGGGGCGTCGGGAGCCTCTGAGCTTGCAAGCTCACCATTTGTTGTCACAGCAGAATTTTAACCTGTGCCAATGCAGCCTAACACACATTTCTTTGTATTAAAAATATATTTTTTTCAGCTCTTATCGGGCAGCAGGCTTTTTGGGAACTGATGCTATATCTTCCAAAGCTAGACCAGAGGTCCAGGCAGACAATGATGAAGGATTTTAGAAGGATACTATAGAAACCAAATGGAGTCCAGATTGGTCAGGTGGAGCCGCATGGTAATGCAAGTTGTATAGGTGTCACTCTGTACTCTATTTACGCCCACTGCTATCCAAGAAATAGTGCAGGACATGGCTGCATTTGGCATCTCTGAGGAGGGGAGGGGTACCACACTTTGGGGCCTGTTCTAGGGGACAAAGATAGCATCTTAAATCTTTTGTGTCCTAACATCTAACCAGTACTTCCTAAAACATCATCTCTGAATCTTGCTGCTTGTGTCTTTGAGTCAACAACTTACACTGACACTCAATAGTAAGGGTCAGTGACATGGCTCACCAGTGTTTTTCTTGTTGTTGTTGTTGTTGTTTTTATTTATTTTTTTTAAAGTGCTTGCTGCCCAGCCTGACAGACTCGGAGTTGATCTCAGGACCCACATGATGGAAAGAGAGGATAGACCCTGCAAATTGTCCTCTGACTTGTTCGTGTGTACTGTGCCTTGTGATGCACAAAAATAAATAAATGTAATTTTAAAACTTTTTAAAAAGAAACACTCAGATGAAGAGATGGTTTGGTGGGTTATAAAGGCACACGCTGCTCTTCCAGAAGACTCATATTCAGTTCCCAGCATTCATGTCAGGGGCTCATAGCTGCCTGTAAGTCCAGTTCCAGGGGATCTGGCACCCTTGTTCTGGTTCTGCTCACACCATGTATGTGCACAGACACCCGTGCACATGATGAAAACCAAAAGAACACAATACAAGAGGGAAAGATGAAGAGATGGAGGGGAAGGAGACAGAGAAAGAAAGGGAAAGGAAGAGAGAGGGAGGCGGGAGCAGAGCTCTGTCTGGCCATATGGATGCCTTAAATGTCAACCCTCCTGGGCACCATGCCCTGTGAATGGAAGGAAAAAGCCTCAGAGGAAGGACTCTTGGCCCAGCCTTGGATGCTGCTTCTGTCACTGCCTGTGGTCCATGCACATGGTCTTGGGTCAGGAGTATCATAAAGTAGCAATGAGTGCAGGAAAATTGAGAGAGACCTTGACCATGTCTCCCTTACACTGCCCACATGGCATTGACACCAGAATGAACTCAGAAGATAAAATGCCCTACAGGATTGTCCTACATTCAGCTGCTATAAAGAGGTGGTCTCATCTGCATGACTACCAGGAAATACAGACTGGTGCACAAGAACCCATTTCAGGAACTTTTCCCCTCACTTACAGTGCTTGTCAGCAAATAGCCTGCTTGCTGTGGTTGAGCTCAGGGAACTGCTGGGCCCCAGCACAGTAGCAGTCTGCAGCTGAGATGTGGGCTCATTAAGACTCTTCCTCAGCTCTGGCAAACAATTTTGACATCTCCAGATATGTTATGGAAAATGCTACTTGAAGCTGTCCTGAGATGTCACTTGTTATATCCCCAAAGTACACTGGAATCACTGTTAACCTTCAACCCATGGCTGGCATATCCCAAATCAAAACGAGAGCGTTTCTGGTGCTCTCTGGTGACGTGGGAGTGGGTATCCATCCCATCTCTTTCCATCCGGCCCCAAATGATCAACTTCTAGCAGTTTCCTTCTCCAGATCCTGTTCCAAGTCACAGGCTTCCACCATCGCCTCCACCTAGGAGTAGTGCTGTCACCAGAGTAGACAGAAAACAGTATGACTATGCATGTAAATGTTAACTATGCTCCATAGGAGACATTGTGGCTTAGAATCCACATTATGATCCTCAGACTTGGGTTGGTGAAATGGCTCAGTGGGAAAGGCAGTTGCTGCCAAGCTTGACAACCTGAGTTGGATTCCCAGGACCCACATGGTGGAAGAAGAGAACCAGTTTCCACAAGTTGTCCTTTGACTGCCACGCGTATGCTGTTAAACACACACACACACACACACACACACACACACACACACGCACCACAAATACTTGGAGTAATTTTAAAAAAAAAAAAAAACCTCAGACTCTGTTTTTTGAGGTGGTTCCATTTGTTGTCACATAAGGAAAGTCTTCTCAGGCCTCCCTCACAGGCCATATCCCCCCAGCCTGAGCTTTGAACAGACTAGACTCTCTCTCCCTTGGGCCACATTTCCACTGGCCAGCAGATGATTAAGGCGTCCTTGGGAGGAGCATCTTTCCTCCAGAGGCTGACCGGGCAGCTGATGGGTGGGATGTCACAAATGTCCTGAGGGATGACAAAGTCAAGCGTCAAATGCACTAATTCAAGCCTGTTCTTGTAAAGCTTGTACAACCTAAATTTCCAGTGACTTCACTGGAACTTTTAAATTGTGGGATTTCTCCTGCACCCCCTTAGGAAACAAATACAAACAGGCAAGTCTAACAAAGGGACCTATGTGGTTTTTTTTTTTTTTCTGCCTGAACATTCACAAGGGATATTATTCTCAGAAACATGGGAGACACCTGGACATGTATGTTAAGGGTGTCCAGCTTTCTGGAGACAGAAAGAAAACACGAGAGTACAGGTTCCTTATGGGCCAGTTTTGACCTCAGCAGTTCTGATGCATTAGCCAATGTTCACCTTCCAGCCAGTCCCTGCTACAGATCCTTCAAAGTCCCCCCTAGACTGTCAATGAGGACATGGAGACACACAGGTGTCACATGGCTTGTCTCAGTTGCAAGTTTGCCAGGCAGTTGCAAGATGAACATCATGCTCAATAAAAGAATTATGCAGGCCCATGATTCTTGAACTGAACTCAAAAACAAAAGAAAATCAAAACCTAGAGAAGGATTGAGTCCTATTTTACAGATGGAGAAAGTGGGACTTTTTAATAAGTGATTTAGCAAATGTTATTAAATCAGGGTGTCTCTGCAGGTGAGACTTCTGTCCACCTGTCGAGTCACGGTATTGGAAAGAAGAGCAGAGCCCTGTTGGGACAGCTGGATATGTCAATTTTCCCAGCCACCCTGTGTATAGAGGAACAGCTCTTAGCCCAGGCAACCAACAGAAAGATTCACATGGATCCATCCTATCGACAAAATGTTAGGTGTGATAAGTGTCACATTGCAGGCTCATAGTAGGGAGTAGAATAGAATGGACCTGCACAGGGAGGACAGACACCATCCTGTCTCCTCGCAATTGGCTGCCTTCTGGCTCCAGGGCTCTGGCCAGCAGCCCTGTGCTACGGCCATGACCTACTTTTCGTTTAGCCAGTTAGCCGTATGGCCTATTTCTTTCCTGCAGAATTATTTCCTAACACTGGCTGGGTATGACATGCTGAGCACAGCATTTATGCACTTGGATGTGAAGAAAGAAAAACTCCTTTAAACTCGCAGAACAGTATTCTGGAGCCAGGAAAAGTTAAGATCAGAGTCTCAGATGGTTCTCTGCTTGCATTCACTTCAGTTTCCTTTCTACAACTGCCCCAAATATTCTGTGTGTGTGTGTGTGTGTGTGTGTGTGTGTGTGTGTGTGTGTGTGTGGCTCTGGGTTGCTGTACCAAGTGCTTTCCCAACTACTACCTATTAGAATACAGTCTTTCCCAAGCTTGCTTTGCACAGTGGCATCTTAACTTGCTAATAAAACCCCACTGCCCACAGAGGGCCCTGCTGCGGGATTCAAGGGAAGAGTGAGAATGTTGGTAAGTGATGTTAAGGTGGTAATTAGGCAAGGTAATTAGACCCTGTTGAAAGAGCTGAGCTGCAAAGTGCAGCGTGATAAAGGGGCTGCCTAGACAACTAAATGGGTGTAATTAGATACAAAAGCTCCCATTCTCTCTTCCTTTCTGCTTCTCGGGCTTTTCTGCTTCTCAAGTCCAAACCTGCTGGTCCTCGGCAGCCCTAGAGCCCTGGGGAGTGTTGTGTCCCTCAGTTGGCAACTTCCCCCTAGTCTGCTCCTCGGAGTTCTTTATCTTTTTCTCTACCTTATTGCCACACTCTCCCAATACAGAGCTGTAAACTCTAAGGATTTTCAGAGCAGACGGTTACAAAATCAGCCAGCCGGGGAAGTCAAAAAGCTTATACATTTCTGCCTGCCCTGAGCGCTTAGTTCCTGACTCTTCTCGGAAATTGATTGGATGCTCCATTGGCTCTGGAAATGAGGCTCCACCCACTTTGGGCTTTGACTCCTGCCCTCAAGGGTCATTTCAACACACAAATTGGAACGCATCATTCTTTAGCTCAAAGCCCTCCCGGGCTTCCCGGTGTACACACAGTGGCCCCTAGGCTCCTTCTCTGTCGTCCATGTCCTCCGTGATCTGACCTCTTCGGCCGCCTCGTTCTCCCTCTCCGTGTGCCTGCTTTGGTCTGACTCCCCTGTTAAGTTTCCAGCCAACCCACATCTCTGCACTCGGGACATTTGCACTGAGCAGTAGTCCTTCCCCCATCACGCCCTGTGGGTCTCAGCTGAAATGTCACCGTCCCACGGAAGTCGTCTTCAACTTTTGCGCCAGCAGTTCTGTTTCCTTGGCGCTTTTGTTTTCTTCAGACCACTAAACCACAACCGGAAACTACTCACTGTTTGTTTCTTGTTGTTCCCCGCCTCACCGCCAGGCTGCAGGCTCCCCTTGAGAGTAAATGGTCTTTTTCACTGTTAAAGGAATGCATCTGGAGTCCTTCCAACAGTGGTGAGCTGAACCGTCACCACCACCACCACCACATTACTATTTCTCCTGTACCTATCTTGGGCAGCTACGTTCATTTTTCAACGCCTGACAGCTTGCCTCTGGTTTCAGTAATCACTCCCGACCCAGGCCTTCACATTACTTTCTTGGGTTACTTGCTACTTTGCTTTCTATCACAAATAAACCGCTCCCCCACCCCCGACCTACTGAAAGCAACATGGGGAGGAAAAGCTTCATATCACCTTAAGGAGTCATCACGAAGGGAATGAATGCAAGGCAAGAGCTAAAGCAAAAAACCTGGAGGTGGGAACTGAAGCACGGAGGGAGGGGTCCTGCTTACTGGTTTGCTCCCTGTAGTTTACTCAGCCTGCTTTCTTATGCCACCCAGGACCACAGGATGGCACCACCCACAATGGAATGGGCCCTCTACATCAATCATTAGTAAAAGGCTCCATAGACTTGCCTGTAGGGCAATCTGATGGAGGTCGTGCCACACCTGACTGAGGTTACTTCTTTCCCGACGACTCCTGCTTCTGTCAAGTTGACAAAAATAAAACCACCCAACAACACACATGGACTCCAGTCATTCGCTCACTCGCATCTATGAGGAGTCCCAGAAGGGACACTTTCACCAAGTCTAACACATTTCTAATTTAATGGGAAATTGGCCAAACAACTCACTACGGTGGTCCCCAACATGGTAGTCAAGTAGAGAACTACTATATGCCCTGAGAGATGGAGAGGGCAGAGAGAGGAGGGTGGAGGAGGTAGGGATGTGTGCGGCGCCAACGACCCTGACCAGCAGGGAAGAAGGACCAGCACACCACGTCCTTCCAGCAACAGTTTACTCAGGAATGTCTTGCACAGCGGTTACAGCAGAGTGGCCCCAAGCCCCATCAGGAGTCTGACTATATGCCTTTCGTAGGACCGCCCATGAGCCCATACCACGCTTCACACAATCATAGGCTACTAGGCATTGACGTAGAATCGGGCCACTGGTGAGCACGCCCCCGGTACCAAATAAGGACTTGTTTACTCCACAGCTCCAGCTCGGCCAGCGCCATCTTTAAGGCATGGCAGCAGCGCTCCACAGTTCCCCCTTTTTTATTATAAGAGCTGAAATTGCACGATCAAGCAAGCACCATCATGTAGGAACCCACGATCAAGGGCAAAAATACAGCTAATAGAAATGGCACTCACTCTACTGGGTGCAATGGGCTGAGCCCTCCAGGTGCAAGAGCTGAGTACCAAACGCATGCTGAACACCCATCCCAAGTGCAATGAGGTCAAGCGACCTCATGGGGTGCAAGGGCTGTCCAGAATGTGGATATGGCAATGGGGTGAACTCTATTGCTGCTTTAATGCCATCAGCCAGGCTTGTGGAGAAACACCAGCCTCAATGGCCTGGAATGCACGCACCACCAGGGCCCTTTCTCTTCTCTGCATTTTCACCATCCGACATATGCAAAACAGGCAGAGTACACAGGCGCCTATTAAGGCAACAGCCAGCACTCCTAAGCCCGCCCATTCCTTTAGATGATTCACAGCCTGGGAGATCCAGGCTCCTATTAGTAGTAAAGAAGCGAGGAAAAACTCGCGCATCATGCATCACAGGCATTGGAATCGGGAACACCGACAGAATTCCCCATCTCGGCTCCGCTTCTCCCTTTCTCATCATCACCAGCCAGATCACCGTCAGCAGCAGGAGGATCTTCATTTTTTGCCTTCCTCACTAGACGTTGCGGCACCCACACTGGATCCTACTGGTCCTGTGGGAAAACACAGACAGAGCCTCGTGCCCATGTCAGCAAGGGATCAGGTCCCCTCCAGGAACCTGTCAAGATATCTTTCCACTTCACCATGCCTCGTGCTGGGCCATGGGAATCACAATGTCTGCCTGAAAATGGCTCTGTTGCTCCTTGAACAATCTTGGTTAAATTTCCTGACACCTCTCCTTTATTAGGCAAAGCTTTCCATGCCTTCAAAGCCAGCTGATTAATTTGGCCATAGACTTGTGGAGGATAAACTGTCTGATTATTTAGCCACTGGCCTTGCCCCAAAAGCATGTCCAAATTCCAAGCTGCCTTATCTCTAGCTTGTTGTTGAGCAAATTCAGAATATATAGATTTCCAGTCCAAATACTGCCCCATGGAGAGGCATGTTTTCATTGTAGCCATCCAATCTGAAGGTGTCATGGCACTCAAGGTAAGCCTTTCCACTTGAGCAACAGTGAATGAGGCACTAATGCCATATGCCTGCACAGACTCAGCTAGATTTTTTCGGACCTTGAAATCTAATGGTTCATAGGTCCATACTTGATTGGCATCTTCGAACACTGGGAAGGCGGTTGCCACCTCCCAAGTCTGTGGGCAGAAAGTACAAGAGAGCGTCACTGCTCCGGCTGTCCACCCTTGTGCGCCCCCTTGTGGCCGCAAGGAACCACACTCTGCTTGGGAGACTTCCGCACAAGGCAGCGGGCGTGGCACACTAGGCAACGCCCTATCCTCCCTCACTTCCTCCTCCTTCTTGCCTGCTGTCTTCTTCTCCTTCCTCTCTGAAAGTTTCTCCATTTTTGCCAATAGCTCTTGCATTTGTTCTTTTAAGTCTTTCTCCCCAATATTCTCGTCAGAACTGCTATCAGACTCAGACTTAGGCACCTTGACGACCTCCCTCAAATCCGGATATAGATTCCCTGAACTTTTCTTTTCATGGACTTTAGAACACCTAGAGCTGTTAGACTGAGTCTCAGACTTCATCTCCTTTAGATGTTCTAAGACCTCTGCCGTCACTTTAACCGCAGGAATACATTCCTCACTAGTCAAGCAACTACGAATGACTTTCCATACTCCTCTCACTCCTGTTTTGCCCTTTTTATCTTGCAGGGTGCCTTCCTCCCAGGCTTGGTCCAAATCTTTCCCTAACTTATCCCAGCAGGGTAGTGTAAGGTTGCCCGACAAACTAGGGGGCGACATAGCCCACCTCCTGGAGGAACTGAGCCAGTACCTTATCCTTAAACTTTAATCCTTTGCTATTGAGCAGCTTGTGAAGAGCGGTCTTTACGGGGCAAGAGGGAGAGGTTCCCATGGCTAGCGACAGCACTCGTGCCCTGGGCGATGACAATTAAGGCAGAAGCAAGCCAACAAAGTCACGAAAACCACCCCCAGGACTACAACTATTACAATCCAAGGAGAAACCCCTCCCAGCACGAACATGCTCTGTCGGCCATTTACTTTCACTTTTGCCTGCCTCCAACTGAGGACTTGCAACAATGAAGCCTCCTTCCGAGGACTTGCAACAATGAGGCGTCTTTCCGAGGGCCTACAAGAATGAAGCCTCCTTCCCGAGGACTTTTTTACTGACGGGCCCCACTTACTGGCCACTTTCTGATCGATTGCCCTGATTGCTGCTGGTTCTGGAACACCACGGGAGTCCCCAAAAGGTGGGACTCTCCCCGTACGGGCCACCAAAATGTGCAGCGCCGACGACCCTGACCAGCAGGGAAGAAGGACCAGCACACCACGTCCTTCCAGCAACAGTTTACTCAGGAATGTCTTGCACAGTGGTTACAGCAGAGTGGCCCCGAGCCCCACCAGGAGTCTGACTATATGCCTTTCGTAGGACCGCCCATGAGCCCATACCACGCTTCACACAGTCATAGGCTACTAGGCATTGACATAGAATCAGGCCACTGGTGAGCATGCCCCCGGCACCAAATAAGGAATTGTTTACTCCACAGCTCCAGCTCGGCCAGCGCCATCTTTAAGGCACAGCAGCAGCGCTCCATATGGATGGAGAGGGTATGGGTGGAGGGGGTAGGAGTGGAGGGATGTAGGGTTTGAGAAAATAGGGATGAATAGTTTAGAAATGGAGAGGATAAGGTAGAGAGGATGCAAATGGAGAGGACCAGTGAAGAGGGTAAGGGTAGTTAGGGAGGGAGTGAAGAGTGTAGGAATTGAGAAAGTGGGGGTGGCCAGGGTAGGGATAAAGAAGGTAAGCATATCGTGTAGGGAAGGAGAGGGTGGGAATGGAGAAGGCTGAGATGCTAAGGTGGAGAGGGTAGGGGTGGAGACTATATTTTTGGAAAGATTAGGCATCTCCATGCCACTAAAGGTTCTGATCAAGCTTCCAATAAATGACTCTCGAGCAACCCTCTCCAGGAATTCCCAAAAAGATTAGCAGCATCTGAAAGGAGTCTCAGATGGAAGGGGTCATTTAGAGCCACGAGCTAGAGAGCTATGGCATGAGTGTCATTTGCACTGAGGTACAGCTTGGAGGCCAGGGTGGGTGCAGTGCGGTGGGCATTTCAGGTCAGCGTCTGTGGAAACTGAGTCTGCTCAGAGGCCTGCTTCATCTGTCTCTAAGGAGCTAAGTGGCCTTGTTTCCTATTCTCTGGCTGGCTGGTACTTAACTAAACCCAAACTCACCATACTTTGTGCTTTTTCCATGAGCATCCAACCCCCACCTGCATCGCCCCGAGAACACCAATATACTGGATGGTCACACTTTTCCTAGCAAAGAAAGTGTTCTGAAAAAAAATGCAGTTAGTGGGAAATTTGTTCAGTGGATCTTTGCTCTGATATGCTCATAACTTTGAAAGGAAGGAAAGAACTGAGACTATAAATAGGAAAACAAAGGTTAGCACCGTGTCTTATATTACTAATCATCATGCCAGAGGCCCTTTGTTCTATTTTTTTCTAATAGTTTCTACCACTTTCTTTCTTCCTTTCTTTCTCTTTTTTTTTTTTTTGGTTGCTGGGATTTGAACTCCGGACCTTCGGAAGAGCAGTCAGTGCTCTTAACCACTGAGCCATCTCTCCAGCCCCTTTCTACCACTTTCTAATTGTAAGACATCCATCTGCAGCAGCTGTCTTCAACCTTCCTAATGCTGTGACACTACAATTCAGTTCCTCATGTTGTGATGTCCTCAACCATAAAATTATTTTCATTGCTACTTCATAATTAATTTTGCTACTGTTATGAACCACAATTGTATGCTGTATGAATCATAATATCTATGTTTTTTGATAGTCTTCAGTGACCCCTCCAGGGGTCTCGACCCACCGGTTGAGAACTTCTGATCTACAGCATGGCGAGCACTCTGCCTCTGGGTTGATCCACCCAGATACCTTCTGCAGCTACTGTGTCCATGCCAACAGACAGACAGATGCATTAGGAGAGAGATGAAGCCTAAACAAGTTCAAGAGTGCTGTGTGAGGGGCTGGAGATACTCTGAATCAATAAAGGGCTTGACACACACACACACACACACACACACACACACACACACACAAGGACCTGAGTCTGGAGGCTTAGCACTTACAAAATCCAGGCCCAGCGATGCACATGTGGGAAGTGGAGTCAGAAGATCCCTGGAACTTACTGGCTGGCCAATCAGTGGGTTCCAGAGTTAGTGAGAGAGACCCTATCTCAAAAAATAAAGTGAAGGGCCAGTTGAGAAAGACACTTGACACTGAACTCTGACCTCCACATGCACACTACCATGTGTGCACACACTCATAAACATACACTTCATCTCAAATACACACACAGACACATGAACACACACATAACCATACACACTGACACACAAACACACCCATACTTGCACACATCCATATGTGCACAAACTCAAACATATATCTCCTCATAAACACACATACATACCTTATACATGAAGGCTGCTTAGTGGGCACAGTTCTGGAGGAGCTCTGAGTGAATTTCTTCAGGAAATGAACTAAGTGGACAGTAGATGAGGAATCAGCAGAACCATGGTAGAAAGCTACTCTGCCATGGCTCAGGTGTGAGGTGGGATCGGGACTGGATAAGGACACTTAGAGAAGAGTCAACACAGGTATGGAAAACTCAGACTCTTTTTAGATGGTCAAAACTACCAGCATTTATAATATACCTGCCCCCATACCTGGGATAGAGGTTTAACAGGAGATGAGTGAGGCTGAGAGGTCCGTAGCTTGGCTTCTTGCCTACTCACAAGGAAAAAGGCACCGCTTGGGTATAGCATGCTGAGAGCATGTGCCCTCAACTGACTGATAACGAGTCTAGGTTCTACACTGGGGCAAGTAAGATGCTGAGAACTGAAGCGGCATCTCCCTAGCTCTGCTCCTGACTCAGGAGTGACAGCTGCGGGTGACTGCCCTGACACAGCTCTGAATCCAGTAAGCAGAGACGGCTCATTGAGTGGGAATTAGTCTATCCAATAGAAGGTCCTAGAATTGACTCCATCTGAGATTGATAGAGGAAGTGCCATTCTGAAGGCCTCTCAGAAACCTTGGAGGTTTGGGAGAAAGACCTCCAAGCTGGAAGGAGTTTAGTGCCTCCTGGGAGACAGAGGCAAACCCAGAGCAGGAAGTCTACCAGGAAGAGTAAGCTGAACAGAACCTGAGTGGATCATGACTGCACAGGATTGTCTCTTGAATTGTCTTTCATAACTACTCTCGTGTATATATCTGGCTACTGTCCCTCTATCTCTGCATGTCTGGGTAAAGATGGCACAGCAGGTACTGATGATCAGGATAAAGTGGGAGGAGAGAGTGGGAGAGTATGGGCACATGCACTTACACACACACACACACACACACACACACACACACACATCTTGGTATTTAAAAGTCACTGTAAACAAAATCTCAATGAATACATTTTCTTAAAATGATAACCTAGATTTATGCTATATGAGCATTTGTGGAATCTTTTTTTGTTTTTTTTTGGTTTTTTTTGGTTTGGTTTGGTTTTTGGTTTTTCGAGACAGGGTTTCTCTGTGTAGCCCTGGCTGTCCTAGAACTCACTCTGTAGACCAGGCTGGCCTCAAACTCAGAAATCTGCCTGCCTCTGCCTCCCAAGTGCTGGGATTAAAGGCATGTGCCACCACTGCCTGGCGCATTTGTGGAATCTTAACATACTGCAAATTTAGCCAAGCACAGCTCTGGACACTAAAATGTAGACTACTTATTGCAAAAAAAGTCTCCTTGATGGTGGTGGATACAAAATGCTGTAGAACATCATAAGCAGGATTTAATTCAAAGGAGATGGCTCAAATTAAGAAAGTTGTGGGCTGGAGAGATGGCTCAGAGGGTAAGAGCACTGACTACTCTTCCGAAGGTCCTGAGTTTAAGTCCCAGCAACCACATGGTGGCTCACAACCACCTGTAATGAGATCTGATGACCTCTTCTGGTGCATCTGAAGTCTGCTACAGTGTAGTTATGTACAATAATAAATAAATCTTTGGGCCTGAGTGAGCGGGGCCAATCAGAGCAAGTGGGGTTGACCGAAGCAAAACAACCACATGAAGGCTCACAACCATCTGTACAGCTACAGTGTACTCATATACATTAAATAAATAAATAAATAGAAATAAATAAAAAAAGAAAGCTGCATAATGTTCATTGCAGTGCTATTTTGAGTAGCAAAATATCTTACCTTTAATGCCCAGCAATAGAGGCGATGTTACGCAAATCATTTCCAATCGACTCCATGCAGTATTACACACTTGTCATCGGTGGTTCGTTCCTGCCAAAACTCAGCTAAGATTTGGTTGCCACTGTAACTGTGTTGGGAGACTGGATAAATTCTCCCAGGAACCAATTATCCTGAAACTGGACTACTAGAAAGTACATGGCTCAGGTTCTGCCGGGGTTGCACACACCTTTAATCCCAGCACTCAGCAGCAGATAGATCTCTGAGTTTGTGGTCACCTTGGTCTACAGTGCAAATTCCAGGAAAGCCAGGGGTACACAAAGAAACCCTGCCTCAATTAACCAAATAACCAAATAAATACTTAAGTAAATACATAAATAAATGTGCATGCATGGCTCCCTTTGAATGAATGAATGAATGAATGAATGAGAAAGTGTGTGACTCCTTTTGCCTTCTCTTGTATGTGCACCCACACACTACTGTTGCTTGTCCACCACACCATGCCACCTGCCATGTTAGAGCATAGTATAGGGCTCTCACCAGATGTATCCACTCAATCTTGTAACTTTCTGGCTTTTGGAGCTTCTAGCTAAAGAAACCTCTTTTCAAAACAGAACTTCCAAATCTCAAGTGTCCTGTGATAGCACAAAGGAAAGGACCTTAGACAATGCACTGTATGCAGTACTCATATATCGATTGAATTGGTTCAAAGGCCATATAATTACATTGAGCACAAGAATGATGTAAAAATGATTGTTAAAAGTACCACATGGACTTCTCGATTTTCAGCACTGCTGGGATTTCTTATTACAGTGTGTACGTGTGTTTACACATGCCTCAGCACATACATGGAAGATTGAGGATAATTCTTGGGAGTGGGCTCTTTCCCACCACTATGTGGGCCCTATGAGATTGTGTGACAGTGAACACCTCTACCCACTGCTTCAGATGAGACAAACTTTACTGGGGGGAGGGGTTATCCTGTACTTTCAGGACATTCAGTAGCAGCATGGATCTCTACCATTAGATGTCAGGTGCCACCTCCAGCCCTATCTCTCCTAGTCACCGTCAAATCTTCCTGAGAGAGAGATTCACAATTAGTTGACAGTGACTGGTATAATACAGTATTCCATGTGAGCTTGACCAGATCTCTTTTAAAACTTTGTGTGTTGACCAGAGATATAGCTCTGCTGTAGAGCCCTTGCATAGTGTGCGTGAGGCTCTGGGTTTAACTTCTCTACCCTACAAGCCTACTCAGAAGTGATTATAATATTGCACAAAACCAAGAAAGTAACTGTGGTAACTGAAGTCTCTGTGGTAACTGAAAAGTTTGAGCCGGGTGGTGGTGGCACACGCCTTTAATCCCAGCACTTGGGAGGCAGAGAGAGGCAGATTTCTGAGTTTGAGGCCAGCCTGGTTTACCGAGTGAGTTCCAGGACAGCCAGGCTATACAGAGAAACCCTGTCTCAAAAAAAAAAAAAAAAAACCTGAAAAGTTTGAGGTGTAACTTATGTTTTCTAATATTTTAGCAGTAAAAACAGTCCAATGTGAAAATGTGCTTTTTTTTAGAGTCAGAGCAGTTTATCATTCTAGAGACACCAACAGTGCTGGCTGGCAGCACTAGCTCTGTCAGACAGACTGATGGCCATAATTTCCTTTGTCCCTCTTGATTTCTTAACACTCCACCAGCAAACCCTGGCTCACTGTATGTGTCCCTACATGGGTATGTCAAAGTCACCAACTCCACTTACAATACGCCTCCCAGGACTCTCTCTGCCACTTCTGATACTCCTTTAATACCAGCAAAGGTTGAGTTCAGGCCCAGAATCCACGCCTTTCCAGAAAAGCCCACAGCAGGAGGTTAGCAGCCTGTCTGAGTAGAGAGAGGCAAACACAAGCACATACCATAGCTGTACTGGATGGCTTTGTGTGTCAACTTGACACAAGCTAGAGAGAGAAAGGAGAGGAACTCTCAGTTGAGGAAACACCTCCATGAAATCCTGTTGTAAGACATTTTCTCAACTAGTGATCAGTGTGGGAAAAGGGCCCAGCCCTTGGTGGGTGGCGCCATCCCTGGACTGGTGGGCCTGGGTTCTAAAAGAAAGCAGGCTAAGCAAGCCATAGGAAGCAAGCCGCACCCTCCATGGCCTCTGCATCAGCTCCAGGTTCTAGCCCTGTCTGAGTTCCTGTCCTGACTTCCTCCAACCATGGACTATGAGCTGGAAGTAGAAGCCTAATATAAACCCTTTCTTTTCCAACTTGACTTCTAGTCATGGTGTTTGGTCACTACAATTGAAATGCTAAGACAAATGTCTGAGGCTCAAATGGCTTTGACAGTGGGTTCTCCACAGCAGAACCCACAGTGAACCTTTGTTGACTTTGGCCAGCTATCTACCTGTACTTGGGAAACAACTTTAATCTGCTCTCACATCGGTCTGACCTCTTCGCTTTTAATGCTAGAAGCTGATGGGCAATGCCCTGCATGACTGGGAAAGGATCATCCTTTCTAGCCCACCAATACATGAACAGTTTTGAAATCCCCTCTCTCTATTATGCTCTAACAGATGCTTTGGGGTCCCTTGGTACCTCTGCCAGGACAGCTACAGATTAAATGCCTTGGGGCTAGGGAGATGGCTCAGTCCATAAAGTGCTTTCCATGAAAGTATGAAGATCTGGCTTTGTATCCCCAGTACCCACGTGAGAAGCCGGGCATGGTAGCATGTATCTGTGATCCTAGCACTGGGGAGGTAGAGACTAGAGAGTCACTACCCAGTTAGCCTTGCTGAACTGGTGAGCTCCAGGCCCAGGGAAAGGTCCATCTCAAGTTTGGGCGGTCGGAAGGGGTGGGCACCTGTGCCGGTTTAAATGAGAAATGTCCTGTTGTCTTCCCCATTTGAATAAATGGTATCCAATTAATGGCACCGTTTGGGAGGCTTAGCAAGTGTGACCCTGTCAGAGGAAGTATGCCATGGATGGTGGCTTTGGGAGTTTAAAGACTCAAGCCATTTCAGAGTTTGCTTTCTTTGCTTCTTTCAAGATGTTCAAAATGTGAGCTTCCTATTCCTGCCGCCATGCCTGCCTGCTGCTGTAACTCCCAGCCAGGATGGACTCTTAGTCTTCTGGAACTATAAGCTCAAATAAATGTTTCTCTTTGTGGTCTCAGTCCTAGTGTTTTATCTCTGCACTAGAAAAGTAACACAACACTTGGAATTCACCTTTGGCTTCCATATGTGAACAGACTGACAGACACACACACACACACACACACACACACACACACACAAGCAAAAGAGAAGGTGGGAACCAATGATGGGTGCCACTTTACTGTACTTGTAAAAACAAGCTGGTGACAAGCCATTCAGGCCAGGACTCTACACACCGATACAGTGGGGTTGTCACCTGGGAACACTGATAAGCTTTGGGGTGCAAACAAACACCTCTGAATTCCCAGAATCAAAGTTCCCAAACTGCCCATCACCATGTGATACAGACCAGGGAGTGTCTATGTTCATTGTTGAAATGAAGGGATCATGAGGTTGAAGTTACTGTTTTCAGCAGAAACCAATAAAATTTGGACCAGGGTCATGATGCTGAAGAAGACCAACAATTATGGTGAATAAAGTTTTCCATGTGACCATGCTTGTTTGAACAAACTACTTCTGTAGTGTGTGTTTGTGTGTTTGAGAATCGAATGAAGTAATGATAGGAAATCCATAGTCCCTACGGTCCCAGTCAGGTAACTGTTTCAAGCAGTTTTTAAATCTACAACAATAGTATATTATGTACCATCATGGCCTTCTTAGCTGACACTATCTGAATGTCCCAGCAGAAGCCCCGGACACTGGTAGTTGACACCACTCAAGCCACCTGCTCTCCAGCAAGCAAACACAAGTCGCCAGGTTGTCTCCCTGCCCCCCCCCCGCCTTTAGCCTCTTCCTGTTTCACAGCAGCTAGATGACCTCTGTGCTGTAGGCTATACACTGAGCTTAGGAGAGCTGTCACTGTCAGACACAAGAGCAAGAAGCAAAGATATGGCCAGCTACTAAGCCCTCACTGAGCTGTTGAACTGTGCTGCACAGGGCCAAAAAGGTTGTCGAAGAGGAGGAAGAGGAGGAGGAAAGGAAAAAAAACACTTTGGAAGTGATGGGTTATGCATGTAATCTTGGAACAGGAGAGACGGAGGCAGGGGGATTGACACAAATATCAGGCAAGACTTAGCTTTGGAGTAAGTAAGACCCTTTCCAAACACACACACACACACACACACACACACACACAC